>JACCIC010000011.1:2577500-2632500 GCA_018907035.1 Sycobia sp. Sy_11
TTAACAAGCACTGATCTCGTTGCATCGATATATATATATATATATATATATATATATATATATATATATATATATATGACTGTTCCGTTTAATTAATTTTTTAGAAACGCAAAAGAAACCATCAATAATCGAAGTGTAGCGTAAAAAGTCTGTCATAAATTTGTAATAATTCATCATCGATCATTTTGCAAAGTAAATATATAATAAATACATATTATGATTAATAATAGCTTAAGCAGTTAATACTTCGGCGTGTAATGTGAAAATTTCCATACGTGCAAGATCGAAGCATCGCTATTTGCAATGTGAAATAATGTAAACATTAGTTTTATTACGTTATCTAAAGTCGAGTACTTTCGACATCTATGATACTCCCGGCGCACTAAAGCGATATTTCGCGGTTGCCGTTCCGAGCCAAGGATAAATGGCTATCCCATTATCATTGCCAGACCTTTATCTTGTACGGGGATCGCATTAACCCACAGACGAGCGGTACGTTTAAATATATTTTTTTTTCTCACTGGCAGCCTTTTCGTGAGCTTTGTAAACGCTGTATATTATCCAGCTCGAGCGGTTCGTTGGCCTAATTTTCGTGTATTGTGGCATGTACACGATCGAATTACAAAACAGATAGACTGATTGGTGGAGAAACTCATGATATACAAAAAAAAAAAAAAAAAAACTATCTCGACACCCAAAAGACAACGTAAATGAGATTACGAATCGACGCGCAAGCGTGCGTGTGTATGTATAAATATATATCGTGAATGTATGTGTATATACACATGCAACGAACTAGATGATAGCGTCGAATCACTTATTATCCGTTTTCTCCTGGGAACAATAGTTCGTCTGCAGATAATACAGCTCTGCATATATGACGGCGAGATACCCAGAAGGAGAGTGGGAGAACAACGAGCTCGCAGTTAAAATTAAAATACGTTACGTGTCTTATCAGCCTCCCCTCTTACATTTCGACCATCGCGCTTGCTCTCTCTCTCTCTCTCTCTCTCTCTCTCTCTCTCTCTCTCTATAAACCGACGCGGTTATACGGATTTCGCCCCGTGCAATATGGGACGGACGCGAACGGGTCACATTAGCGAATACCCAGATCGCGGCACATGCGCGCTAACACGAAATCACGATCCAGGGAGGGGTTGTGCGCGCACAGGGTTGCGCACCGTTTCGCAACGCACGCGGAGGGGCGCAACGCCATACGATGAACACACTTGTAGGTTTATCTACACACACATACACACACACACACATAAACGCGCGCGCGCGCGCGCATACACACGCACGCACACGTATCACAGAGACCCGCCGCTGCTTGGGCGCCGGAGAAGGGAGCGAGAAATCCCGAGCGTGAGAGAGAGAGAGAGAGAGAGAGAGAGAGAGAGAGAGACAGGGAGGGAGAGAGTGCGAGAACAAGGAAGGAGGGGGGCCCCGGCTGGGGTGGGACGGTAGATCGAGTGAAGACGAAAAGAGGAAGCGAGCGCCCGACCGCCCGAGCGCGCGCACGCACGCTGGTATTATAGAAAGCGCAGGAAGCGTAGCGCGGCGAGCGGCTGCTCATTCAGAGTCGGACCGTCGTGGGGCCCGGGGTGAATAAAAATTGGGTGGTGCGGTTGTGCGTGCGCGTGACAACTCTGTGCACAAATCTTACAGATAAACGCGCGCGCGCGCGCGCGTCTGGAGATTTTTACTCCTATTTATATATATAAAATATATATATATATATATATATATATATATATATATGTGTGTGTATATATACGTATAAATATATATCGTTATATGTATATAAATATACGTACAACTCTCGCGACGTCGATATAGCTCGCATACACTAGTGGTGCCGGCAGATAGTAATATATACATATATATATATATAGTGTTTATGCACGCGTGTATAGTGTTCCTTCGATATCAACGCATGTTATATATGTATACATGTAAAACGTGATCGTCGCCAGATCCCGTCCAACATAAGTATATATGTATATAAATATATAAATCGCACCTCGTGTCCCGTTGATTTTGCCTTTCGCTTCGACGCCTGCAGCTGTGTGCGCGGAATACGCGTAGCGATATACATACATATATATATATATATATATATATATATATATATATATATATATATATATATAGATACAGGCAGTTCAACCCCTCGCATTCACGCGGGGCGATTCGGAGAGGGCGCGGGAGCGGGCGAAAGAGCTCGCGGCAGCGGTGCGCGCGCGCGCGAGTCAGCCCCCGTTCATCTCCCGACCTCGGCTGCACCTCGACGTGCAGCGACAGCGTGCGCAGGATCAGAGGTGAGTGCTCGTAAGCGCAGCGACGGCTCGTCGCTCGTCGGGGTTGAATTTTTTCATCGGCGTGCGAACCTCGTTGGTTCCGATCTGGCCATGTGACGCGCGTGCACGGCCGACGATAGATGAAACGCGAGGGTTCAACGGGTCCGGATGCTGTGCAATGGCAATCCGCATGATCGCCGATATCCTACGTATTACATCATCATCATCATCGATCGGCACAGTGACGAGCGTCCACTCCGGGACTCTCTCTCTCTCTCTCTCTCTCTCTCTCTCACTCTCTCTTTCGATCTCTATTTATCTATCTATTCATCTGACTATATCTCGATGCCCTCCCCCCCCCCCTCTCTCTCTCTCTCTCTCTCTCTCTCTCTGTTTCTCGCCCATCGGATGCACCGTGGAGACTTGCGTCACCTGAATAACGCACGAGAGACTTCCCGAGAGCCGGAGCAGGGGCGAGGAAGCCACGTGGTTTCGATATTGATTTTTCTCGAGATGGATGGAGATAGCGAGAGGGAGAGAGAGAGAGACAGAGCGAGAGACAGAGAAGCAGATAGCGAGATAGCCCGCGCACGGCGCGTCGCGGCGGGCGCCTCGTACTCGTAGGGCCTGCCACGGCCGTCTTGCCGAGCTCGTAGCGCGGTGTGTCTATGATAACCGGGCGGAAGGTGGGGTGGGGGGGGGTTAAGCGCCTCTCCAGCCACCTTTTTTCCTCACCTGGCCTTTGGAACCGCTCGAAAAGAAAAAAAAAGAAAGAAAAGAACCGACAACGAAGAACGAAACATAACAGCGCCGGCTCGAGAGGAACTTGGCCCGAGAGCCGGGAAATGGCTCGTTGAATACGGCTCTTGACAATTCTCCCACGCATCTCCCCCCCCCTCCCGCCGCCGGTATTAAACGATCTGGAGCAATTTACGAAGCTGTCGTATAATCGTACGATAGCGGAACTGACCTCGGGCTAATTGGCGTAATTGCGAATCTTTGAATAATTGGAATTGATTCGAGCGCATTTGAACAGATGAGAATAATTGCGAGATTCTCGACATCAATCTGAAATCTCCTGTGGGTAGGAAAATTTTGAAATTACCTCTATTCCAAAAGGCACCTGGCTGCTCCTTTCAAAAAAAAAAAAAAAAAAAACTATTTTACACGACAGTATAAATTGCAGAAACAAAAATCGACCCTCGATCGCCGATTAAATCATTAATTTTGCAATAAAATTCATTTATCCGTTTGCCGACGAAGTTAACGAGGATTTTCTATAAAGTTCCACGCGACGCAGTTGGGAGCGTCCTATCCGGAGTCCTTGCGAATTAAATTTTAAATTAGAATTCTAAGCAGAATTCCTTAGCGCGGCGTGCGCGACAATTCCATTCCGTGTCTATATAGGCGCTGCGATTTCGGTATAAATGAAAAAAGTAGATAAATAAAAATAAATCAATAAACAGTATTAGATGCTATTTTCTGTAAGAAAACGAGGACTGTTTAGAGTTTCATGGGGAAATTTCATGGGGACTATATCGAATTTCCAGGTGTCTTCGAATGATCCCAAGAGCTCGAGACACCGAAATAGACGTTCGCACGCGATAAATTTCTCCGCGGACATTTTACGAAGCGCGCAATTTGTTTTTCCTGCCCGGCTACGGGACAATTTATTCACTCGTTAAAGCATTTAACGACGTTATCGATGCTTCTGTGTTTTTCTTCCTCTTCTCTCGCTCTCTCTCTCTCTCTCACTCTCCCATTTTACAACTACAATTCGCACGCGCGCGCGAACGAGAGTAAATCTGTCGCGCCCCGCGCGCCGTCCGTCATTAATCGCGCTCGAATGATACATAATTCATTCGCGCCGACCTGAAGCACAATTCGCCACGATTTAACAATATCGCGAATCGTCGCCGCAGTTTCCACGCGTACTGGCGCACGGGATAAATTAAAAATACGATGATAAATTAAAAATGGACTTTGGAAGGATGCGCGGGAAAATCTTCGTTCAGGATTGGGAGGGGGGAGGGAGCTGGATCATTCGGGGGAGCGGATTTCATTCGGGTACTTCCGCGATTACAACCGCGGCGGCGATAATGACAAAATCGTTTCAAATTTTTTTTGTTTTTACATCTATACAGGAACTTTAACGCATATCGATGTCGTTTAATTCAGATACAATGTCTTTGGATATTTGCGTAAAATGTACTCGAACGTAAGCGATCGCGTGTATATTTATACGCACATACACATCTGGATCGGAAAATAACACCTTTCGAATCCGATTGATGCTGTAATTTACATTTCTTCGAGAACTGCATTAATTGCGCTTTTTAATACCGCCACGGCATTAATCGCGTACTGGCCTTACGGAGAAAATTAACGAGGAATGGGACGATAATAGCGCTGGCTCCTCTCGTTCTTTCCGTATTGTTATTTATTTATTTTTTTTTTTGTTTTTCAATCGAAGCAAACGTTGGGCAAAAGAGTTCGCCGCTAAAACCTCAAAGAATACGGTTGCGCATCGACGAAGCGAGACGGCGCTCTCTCGGCGTTGACTTCTTCTACTTGTTATCTCGTCGGAGGTCTGCAAGCGCGGCACTCTTCTCAGTCGATATGCATGTATGCATGTATGCGCGTATGTATGTATGTACGTATAAATGTACGCATATATATATATATATATATATATATATATATATATATATATATGCAGACGTGACAATCGAGTTTTCTCCCATATTCCACGAGAACCAGCTGAATTTTCGTTGACGAAAGTAAAGGGACCATTTGCACCCGCCTCTCTCACTTCTCCTCCGAGTGTCCCAATTAAATAGTGGGCAGGTTGTTCCGCGTGCATTGGATGCATTTCTAAATTACTCGACCTCTTCCTTTTATTTTGCTTCTTTCTTCCTTCATTTCTATTCTTCGAAAAGACGAGACGCTGACATCGCAAGCCAGATACGCAGGAGGAAATCGAGCGATAGACGCGCGCGTGTTTTTATTTTGTTTTTTTTTTTCTATTTTTTTTCTTTGTTTTTTTTTTTTTTTTTTTTTTTCCTTGCCTCGCAATCAATCTATTTGCATAGACTATGTTATACTCAGCGCGCGGTCGAACGTGTTAAAAGAATATGTATGCAATTATTAACGAGCTGAAATTGTTGTTTTATTTTTCTATATAACACATGCATAATGAAATAATTTTATCAACCGTCGTGACTCTTAGCGCACTTCACAATCGATATAAATAAATGTAAAATAATATATATATATGTAAGACACGATTTTGATGTTTTATATGAATTTCGATATTAGCAATATATATATATACATATACATAAGTATTATCTGTTTAAATGTTCACTTTAGTAAAGGAGACGCTCTTGGAGTATTTTGTACTGTTTCGTAATTTCAGTAGTTTTTCATCAATGCGATATTTTAAATAGTGGATTCATAATATATATATATAAATTTCATGGATATTTAGCACAAACATCAGATTAACCGTCGGAACAATTCCAATCATATCGTGTAGTTTTATTAAATAGCTAGTTTTTTCTGAATTCTTATCAGGATCCTGGGCTTGCCATACGCTCCTTCGCATTTCTATTCTTAGATTTAACACTGTGCGTAACAATTTTATATCGAATCGCGATCTTCGTGCGTATAATTATTTTCTTGAAAAACGGTAGGATCATAGGTGACGAAAAAGCTTTTACAATAAAATTTAATGAGCCTGTTGAAAATTGAAATCGAATGAACGTGCAGAAAAATGTTCGCGCGCGCGCGCGCGACAATAACAATTATACACAGTCACGAAAAATATTTCCGCCAAAAGATCGTAAAGGAACGTTTGTCGAAAGAATATTTAATTTATATAATATTTTTTGTATCAGTCGCGTCTATATGTATATACGTGTGCATGTGCATCTTAGCATTAAAAGTTGCGCGTGACTAGATAGAGGCGGAAATATTTTTATGGAATGATTCAAGTGACGCGCGAGATGCACTCGACAAATTTTTTCATATGCGATCGCCGCCGTCGTGCAGAGTTGGACTTACACAGTTGATACTTTCATAATTTGCGCCCGCGCAAATAACTCGTCTTAAAATTTTAACGCTGTTTTTAACGGAAAATGTTCGCATTTGAATCCGCGACATCGTCACTGTCTACGCCTTATCAGCCGCGTGGTAATTTATCAACTAACGCGCGCATTAATGCCGCGATCCGCCGCAGATCCCGATAATCGAATTTTCCGTTCTAATCAATTAGCCGTACGCGGATTCGAATACTTCATTGGTTTGATTATCATTGATACACGGAGCGCCTGGATATTCATTTAATATTTATTAATTTAATCGTCCGCGTACTTATGCACAATTATATGGATTTCCGATTGATAATCCCGCATTCGTATGCACCGGAAAAGCATTCGAACGCACGTTGATAAAACTATTTTCAAATGTCCACTCCTCTATAACGAGCCAGCAGAATCGAATGGTATACGACATTTAATTGATACGCGAGAAATTTTAATTTATTTTGCTAAATTAGCGTAATTATGTATACATTTACGAGGGCGTTATCAATGAAAAAAATTTAAATGCCGAGGTACAAAACAAAAAAACAAAAAAAAAAAACCGAGCTCGACACGATAACACGATAGTACGCAATAATTACATAAACGGGATTCATGAATGCGCGATTACGCGCGGAATACAAATACGTGATTGTTCGAACTTCAGATGTTTATTGTGTCTGTTGTCGCGAACGGGCCGCAGATATATATATATATATATAGATATCCCTGTATCGCGCGGTTATAGTCGCGCCCGCGGATTTTTCACTCCGGCATCCGGATGCTCGGATAGACGCGATTTATTCCAGGACACGGGCAAAATTGACGAATGGAGCTGCGAGCGCGACGGCTTCTATGTACCTTCGATGATTAGGAAATCTTAAAAAATTATTACTGTCGTCGTTTGTACATCGTCTGGTGGAAAAAAAAAGAATGACATCGGTACTTACAGTTCCTCCCTTCTCTCTCTCTCTCTCTCTCTCTCTCTCTCTCTCTCTCTCTCTCTCTCTATATATATATATCCGAGACCGCGCGAAAAGCCAGCACAACGCGCGCGCGCGTCGGCTAAAGGGATCAGTGGCGCAAATCCCACGCCGCGGTTATAAGATCCGTGACGCGACGCGCGGCCGACTCGACGGAGTGCGCGTGCTACGCAGAAAGAAAAAAAAAAAAAAAAAAAGACAGAAACAGGGCCGCCACGCGCGGCTAAGGGAAACCCTTGAAGTTATATTATTAAACACCCTCGCGATGCACGTACCGGGCTCGCCGCGGGCTTAAAACGCGTTTGCGTGTCTGCTGCGTAGCGCGCGGTGCGATACAGGCGCACGCGCGCAAATGTACGCACGCACGCACGCACGTACGTGGTCGGTATTGCACTGCTGTCGACTTGGTTTGTCCCGCATATATATATATATATATATATATATATATATATATATATAGAGCAGAACCTAAGTATACGATAGAAAGCTAGAGGAGCTAGATTATCCCAGAATGTCGGATTCTTCAACTTGAGCTTATCCCGATATCCCGAAAGATTAATTTAACGATAGTCAGGAAAGCAAGGGGACTCAATGGAACAAGTTCGTTTTTCTCTGATGTTTAATAAGTATCCCCAAGACTTGAATTGAATTGAAAAAGGCAAGCATTTCATAATGATGCGAACGTAACGATTTTACGGACATTTCAATTTCAACCCCGGGCCACCTGGTGTGCCTCGTCGGTAGGACGACAGGCGGTGGTCCATCCAATCCACGCACTTGCGCGACACTCGCTCGCGAAATAAAGGATTTATCATGCGAAAACATTTGGATCGATCGCGCCGAAGGGGAAAATTTCAATCGAATCGGGCGACTTAAAGATTCGTCATTAGGCGAATCTTATAAAACGACACGGCAATCCCGATCTAATTTAACAATATATACATATATATATATACATATGCAGACACTCGAGACGTTTTAATCGACTGGGCCCGGGAATTGGGTTTGCAAATGGAGATCTGTCAAGAATCGGCCGCCTAAATAAATATAAGAAGAATTATAGACCTTAGACTCTCGGGGGACCTCACTCCGATACCGAGCGGAACATTCGTTCTATGTTTCGCGCGGTAGTGATTAGGAAAGTTCGAAGACGAATTCTCATTGATCGAAGAACAAAGATTTGACGTTACGCTTGATATACGAATGTCAAATTCGAAAGACATTACATAAGTTCGATTATGCCGTTGGATACAGTAATAATTGCTATTCTTTCGTCATATTTATGTCTGGAATTCCGTACAAATGTGCAGGCATATATATATATATATATATATATATATATATATATATATATATATATGTGTGTGTGTGTGTGTGTGTATCAACGAATAGTATAATGATAAAAATGATATTCCTAGAGATAAGTATCTCACGTGCGTTTATCTTGATAATAAATCACCCATTGATAACTCATTTATATTCAAATTGACAATAATTAAGCGATTTATAGCAGATGCTCTGCAGATTACGACTCATTCAATTCTATTCATAGAATGTGAAGTGTAGCATGTACAAAATATTAGCTCCAGCTGCATGAATTCTAGCCTGATATAAGTACATTGATAAGTAATTAATTATTATTTCACTGTTGCTTTGCGAAGCTTACCGAAGTCATAGGGGACAGCTTTTTATTGCTCTAATTTAAATTTTAAATGGCATTATTTCAGTCTTTTTTTATTTAAATAAAATATATACGATTTTCAGTGTATATATATTTTTAAATTCAATTTTAAACTCTAAATTATTCTAATTAATTTTAAATTTAATTTTAAATAATAAATTACAATAAACAATTATTCATATTCCCTTGTTTCTTTTTGAAACTTAAGCGTGTATGTCTTTTTCAATAATTCTTTATAAAGAATAAGCACTACCAATTCAAAGTAAAAAAAATGATCACTCAACTTTGGTAGATTGTTACCCACTTCGAAGATCTAAACTGGTACGTTGTTATATTATTTGATATACGTGTAGTCGGTCATTTTACTACTATATATATATATATATATATATATATATATATATATATATATATTGCGGTTTGCATGATGTAATATAGCGCGGTTGATGCTGCGGATGAGCCTACACACACACATATATATATATCAAAGGGAACCCCCGTGTATTATACAGCAGAAGCAGTACGAATGTTGGCCGCATCGCAGTAGTGCAGCTTGCAGCGGGCGATAAGTACCGGGAGAAAGAGAGAGGAAGAATGAAGGGAAAAGAAATATCCGTATAGGGAGAATGGCTGGTAACACTAAAGAATGAAAGAGAAAGAGAGAGAGAGAGAGAGAGAGAGAGAGAGAGAGAGAGAGAGAGAGAGAGAGAGAGAGAGAGAGAGAGAGAGAGAGGGACAGAGGCGACTCGCCCCGAAACGGGAGAGCGAGTTTTTGCAACCACCCCCCTTCGGCGAGAACCTCGTCATAATGGTCCCCTCCCCCACTCTTGTTCCCCTCCCTCACTCACAGCCCGATCGTCGGGCTGCTACATATATACAATATATCCACGGACCGCGATCTTGTCTGCGCGCGCAAAAGCGAGAGAACGATATAGGAGAGAAAGAGCCCATGAGGCGGTATGCAATTTCTGTTATTAGTATGATACTTTTTCGGAGTATATATATATATATATATATATATATATATATATATATATATATATACATAAAGTCTTCCTCGAAACGTTTGTGCAGGCCACCGAAATAACACATCGGCTACGTTCGAACGGCGACTACATGAACGCGATTCAAAAGACGAGTCGCATATATATATATATATATATATATATATATATATATATATATATATATAATCGCGATCCGGCGTTGGAATGTAACGATACCGAAATTATCCAGAATCCCATATAACGCGGCGATGATATGTAATCTGCCAAAAATTATTGGGCGGCGGAACTGAGGCGCGCGCCGCGGGCGGGCGTTAAAAAATGCGTCTTACGAATATCTATATATTTATATATCTATATATATATATATATATATATATATATATATATATATATATATATATATATATATATATACATAATAATTGATATACTACATTATCTAGAAATATAATACCACGCTGTTTACCCCGAACGAAAGTAAAAATCATAATCGCGCATTTATGCAGGTCTAATGTTGAAACAGAAGCCGCGGGCGCGCTTTATTAATTGCAACGGAGCTATATATGAAAGCTGGCTATGAAACGATAAAGATAGTTTTTTTTTCTTTTTTGTTCTAAGGATCCCTCGCCACCACTATAAGTTAGACGCTCGCTTATCGTTATTAACTCGAGATAAAGGCCGTGCGCGCGTGTGCCTTAACCGTCTACAAACATGTATATATATATATATATATATATATATATATATATATATATATATATATATATTTACACATATGTAAATTAATAAATCAATCGCTTTAATGTTCCGCAATCAATTATTCACCGATATTTGTATAAGGGTATTGACACGATTACGCGTATTGTATAACTATATAATTTACGATTTATGAATTCCTTTTGCTCTCGCATGTCGTTAGTGAAGAATAATTAAGTGTTATTGCACTTCGCCAGGCCTCGGAGAAAATAAGAGCTGAAAGCTGAGAATTTTTTTGTTTTTTTTTTTTTTTTATTTTCTCCCCGTTTTTCTTCTTCCGTCCCCGTCGATTAATTTAATTGCTATTTATAAGCCAATGATAATCAAAAATAAATTCGTTCCGTCGATTTTCCATAAACTTCTCTTACAATTGTAACAATGACATCGTTATATAGCGCCTTGTAAGAAAACCCGGCGATGATCAGCCATGCGCGTTCATTCCTCTCGTGTAAAAAAATATTGATAATCAAAAAATCGAAGCGTTTTCATGACGATAACAATGGCCAGATCCAGCGGTACTGAGTTTTACGGGAGAATCTCGAATGGAGCGTTACTCAAATCAAAATAATGGACATAAAAAATTTTTCTACACATTTGTGTACCTTTAAGCAGAAGCACGCGCAAACGCAATGAAGAAAAAATACGGCTAGCCTTGGGAAACTTTAATGAACTATTCACGGAATATTTTAGATAAAGTATACTCTTAAAGTTCTTATTTATTCTTTTTTTGTAAACTTACACCTCAGCAATAACTTGATGCGCATACGCGATTCTTTTCGCGAAGCGATCGCCGAACAGTTTCTCAATTCATATCGGCGAAACAATTTCCGAGATATATTTCCATTCGCATAATTTCGCGGGAGAGACTGGCGCGAGATTGGGGCGCTATACGCGTCTGTCGCAACTTTTGCCGATAATCCAAGTCGTTGCGTGACTTTTGTTCTGCGCTAGAAGTGCGTTCGCTTGATAAACTTTTTGCGGCGATGTGTAGGCAAAGTCGTTGCACGCCGCAAAAGAGCGTTTGAAATTGAGGAATTTGCACCGATTAATAATGTTCCGCGCGCCGTTATTCCGTCGCTTTTGTCGCTTTTGTCGCGTTTCTCCTAGGATTTGTTGCAGCGTCGGTGGCAAGTTTGAATTTTGAATGAAGATATTTCAAGAAAAAAGAACGAACGGCCTGCTTGATACAATTTGTAATTATGCTGGTATTGCGAGTAAAACAATATAATGCGTGCATAATGAAGAAAGCATTTAGTCGTTTTTGTCATTGTTTAATACCAACGAGAGTAAAAAAGGCGCAATAAGCAAATGAGAAATGCCGCAAGCAAAACCTTAACAGGGAATCTGGCAATAATTTATCTAACGCTTTATATTAAAAGGGAAAAAAAAGAAAACAAAACAAAAACACATTTGCCCCCGACGTTAGTTTATACAGGATGCCTCGAAGTAGCGCCAATCGAAAATAATCGCAATTATCTTAATTTCGCGCGTTTTTCAATTTGAACAATAGGAAAAATCTCGCTCTCGACTCGCGTTAATCCGTAGCGCTTTAACAGCATCTTTCATTGACTCTCGCGATGAATCCGCGACGATGTATAAGACCAAAGAAGGGGAAAAACAAGAAAAAGCGCCAAAAACAAAACGAAGAACTCCCGGATAGTCCGCTGAAAACGCCGGGGGGGGGGGAGGTGGCGCTAATACCGCCGGCAAACGATCACACGCGTATTATGTACGGTGAAGACGCTCGGGGGAAAAAAGAAGAAATTTCACGGCGCAAAGCGTCGGCTTTTCGAACGCCGCTCCCGTACTATACCTACGATAATGCGCCCGTATATATATATATATAATGCGCGGCCTGTGCGCGCATTCCGCTCCTTATCGAAATATCAGTTTAATTGTAAACGGGTGTGAATATATAATGTTCGAGCGCGTTCGCGCGACGCGGATCACGGATTAATTATATGTTTACACACACACACACGCGCGCGCGCGCGCACGCACACGTTTATAACTGTTTATACTTATACAGCTTGTCCCTTTTCCGTTTTTTGCTTCGTGATCTTTCCTTCTTTTTTTTCACGCGTCACGAGGCCTATTCCCGATTGCTCGGTCGATTCTTTTTTTTTTTTTTTTTGCTTTTTGCCCGATTTGGATTTTTGTTTGCGATAGAGCGCGCAAAAACAAAGAGAAAGGAACCTCGAATGCGCCTGGCGTTGTCTTGAGACGACAAGCACTGCTGCTATATTCGTTTAAATATAGTAACGGGATTATTTTCTTTTTTCTTTTTTTTTCAATACTAGTCGCTGCTGTCGCAATATTGAAATTGTGGAGCAAATAATGTACGTGAAATAATGCATTTTACGTATAATTATAAAATTACGCATTGTACAAAGGTCCGTAATCTAATTTTATCAATGTATGGATTAATTTCTCTATTTTTTTTTTTTAATATCGCCAGATACCATCTGCCTAACGGTAAAAAAATATTTTTTAAATATTACTGTAGATGTCGTTTGATAACGAAGTATTCCTGCAATCGCTCGAGATAAATAGAAATCGTATAAGAAGCATATTTTAGAAGTATGGAAACGTCTTATGAGAAGAATATTTTAATGAAACGTTTCATAGAAAAATATTTCAAAATGTTATTTTAACATACTTCGGAAATATTTCTTTTTCCAAATTTTTCCGCATTAGCTCACGTAAACTCTGAATGATAAAAATGCGATATGAAAGATTTTCGGTACGTTCAAATAAATATATTTTATTAAAATACATAGAGCATCCGTATTCCTAAGCAAACGCTTATTTAATAACCTTCGACTTCGGGAAGTTGCTGAAAGTAAACGAACATGTCAATATGTTTGATCGCCTGTCCACTACATGGGGGCAGTTTCCTAATCGCAATGCACTGGTAATTGTTGGCGTTGTTTGAAAACGACGAAGAACGATTGGTCATCTTAGTGAACAATTTTTATTGTAACATTGTAATAAGTTAGACTTTATAAATATCTTCATAGATTTTTTGAAATATTAAAAAATATTTTGTTCGAAATACTATATGAATCACCGATAATATACTTGGGATTGTTTACAAAACTATTTATACGATATTAAAAACGAATATTTTAAGAATCATTCAAATCGGCCTTTGAACATATTTTATTGATTCTTGTTGAAATGACTTAATGAAATATTGTATGAAAATATTTTTCAAAAAATAAAAATTGTTCTTATGTCGACTGTTCTGGATTAAATTAATAAATATTTGTATCGATCTTTTTTATATTATACAAATAGAATGACCCCGAAGAATTTGAAATAGAAACTACTAAAAGAAATTAATTAAATTCGATTAAAATTAAAAATAATAAATAATAATAAAAATGAACTATATTCTATGTTAACATAGAATATAGTTTCTTATTCGTAGAATATAGTTTTTTTTATTATTTTTAATTTTTAATCTAATCTAATTTTATTTTACTTTTAGTAGTAATTTCTATTTCAGATTCTTCGGGGGTGATTCTAAACAAGGACAGTCTGACTGTCGTTATTTTCGTATAATATATTAGAGTATAAGACCGATAAAAATATTTATTAATTTAATATTTTTCAATTTAAATTGAATTGCTTGTCCGGAATATTTGTAAAAAAAATATTTTAAAAACATTTTATGAAAAATTGCCAAGTCCATGTCTTTAGAGATCTAAATTAATTCTCAAAAAATGTCGACTGAATTATTAAATTCATAAAGTACGATTGTATACTTTTATCCACAATCAGAGTTGACATATCTTACTTATAAATACAAATAAAAAATATTTGTCGATATTATATAACGAACATGTGACAAAAATAAAATATATATATATACATTCAAAAAAACATCGATGGCAATGAATTACAATGTATCTTTTCGCTTCGATCGCCATAATGACGACGTAAAAAGCCGGAAGATAACGAATGATCGACCGTCTTGTTTTGTTTTGTTTTGTTTTGCTTCTTTTTTTTCTTCTGTTCACATCGAAGATATACGATTCTTTACGCAATTAAGAAAAAGCCGGCCGTACGTCATCGGGCGCAGCGAGATAGCCGCCAAGCGTACAATACACGCAGGGCAGACCACGTACGACGACGATGCGCGTCTCGTCGCTGGCGCGCTTTTATCGTGCAACAGTACGGGTCGTGTAAGTTTTTATGAGCGTCGTTACAGGGTGTATTAATAAATAAATAAATAAATAAATAAATAAATAAATATATATATATATATATATATATGTGTGTGTATGTATGGGTTCTGTATAAGCATTGGGTCGCATAGTCCCTCATAGGATGTCGGTATAAAAAAAAAATTGCCCCGTAAGTTCCGGACCGGATAATACAAGCGGATATTTACATATTTTACAATTATATTTTAAAATAATTATAAACGGATGTGTGTGTGTGTGTATATATATATATATATATATATATATATATATATATATATATATATAGGATGATCGGATGATAGGATGATGATTTCGGGCTTAACGGTGTAAATAAAAGCTTTTTCATTGCTTTTACGCAAGAAACAAAAAAGAATAACAGAGAACATCCTTAGCAATATTATTGATAAACGGATGAGAACAAATATATTTCTATATTCATAATTATTAATTCAAGGCATTATATTATATATGTTCAATCATTGAAGGACCCATAAACGTTAAATAACAATTTTCTTTTTTTATTTCATCCGAATAAAGTTTACCTTGAGATTTCCGAGATTGTTGATTACGAATCTATAATTAGATTTTCGAAATTCAAGACGGTGAACCAAGGTGGCGGACAATATTCGATATAATTACGCAAATTTTTTCCATTTTCATTTTCATTTGTAGATAGAAGCAATGAAACGCTAAAAGTGTCTTCAGTAATTCTTTCACTATAATGCCTTCTTTATAATCGTCGAAACTATAATTTGCTTATCGACATTTTGTATCCATCATTTTGAATATTCAATTATGCCTGTAAAATATACTTTAAAATCAAATAACCATATATCTGCCGTGTATGCGTTCATTCGAGATTTATAAAGAGCTCTCTGTTATAGATTTTTTTTTTTTTTTTTAACTAAACGATTCTTTTATGCTGAGTTATAGCACATATCGCTATTATCTTGCCTTGGTTAAAAATATTTTTTGCGGAAATCTTTCACGGCCTCGTACGCTTCGCACTTCCGGATCGAAAAGCCAATATATTGACTCGAGCCATTATGGAACCTTCTCCCGTGGTCAATTTATGAGACGAAAGAGGAATTTTATCAATTTTCATAGAAAAATCGAATATTCCTAAATATCGTCCCTGTAAAGATGAAAGTGATTTTTTCTTCTTCAAAAGTCTAAGTCGACATAAACTTATGTATAATTGGCTTCGTATAAAGTCGAGCGTTCAAAATCACGGCTTTCCCCTGACGTTGCTGCAATGAAAGCAAGTTTAATCGCCGGGCGGCGTGGAAGCCCTTGGAGGGAGAGGGGGCGGGGTCGAATTTCACGAGGTAAATAATTAATGACTCGCCTTTTCTTCATTTTTTCTTAAATTTAACATCTCACGATGATTATATTACGTATAAATTCGAAATAATTATTGCAAGGTATCTGGTTGTTTGGTTTTTTAATTCGCTTTATGAAATAGCTGCGTACGTTCGACGGATGTTCAATAACCAAATATTTTAACGAAATAATCAACGAAATTCGAAATATTCGATTTTTTAACTATTTTATTTTTAAATATATAGTCTACGTCAAAAAAAAACCTACGACAAACGTAAAAAAACTACGGAGTAAATTGAATTCAACGGAATGGGGTTAATTTAGAAAATAGATATAGACGCCACCCACTTTTCCTACCCTTATTATATTCAGCAAATTCAAAAAACAAAAAGAAAAAGAAGAAAAGAAAAGAGAACGGTTAAATTGATGCTCGACCCGCTTCGTAATATATATATAGAGGTCGGGAAGAAAAATGCCGCGAATGATCGACCCCTTCTTCGCCGGGCCGTATATAAATAATTCAACGGGGCGCTGCAGAAGAAGGCTGCCCTGGGTGGACACGGTGTTATAAACGGCCGGATGACTTCGCGCTCGCGAGGTAATTGAAAGTGTTTCCACAGTTTCGAAATACTTGTATATATATATATATATATATATATATATATATATATATATATACACATATATACGGATGAGTGGAATGGGGTCAAAACTAAAAGCATCCCCATTGCCGGGATCCTTAATCTTTTCCGACCTTTTGCGCGGATTAGAAGGCTTTTTCTCCAATGCACATAGGTTTCATCACGACGATCCGAGATTTATGGCGTTCCTTGCCGGAATTACGCCGGTGTACACGTGAAATTCGTGACGCCGTTTAGGAATTTTTTGAAATTCCATCTGGACCGGATCATTGTTCCAGTGCCGGTGGACTAAAATACGGCATTTATATACACGGCACGGGCAAGGGGAGATATCTTTATATAGATCGAGAGACATTCTATATTTGTATGAGTGAGTCGAAAAGTCTAAACAGAGAATTATTATCGAAGAATTTCGTAATAAAGCGCAAGAGTCAATGTTTTGCTTTATATTTATTTCCATACTGATCGATGAATATATATATATATATATATATATATATATATATATATATATATATGTAATGAAATCATGATAATTCAAAACGACCTTTTTCTTGAAAATATATATCAACTACTTTTTTCAATTGATATGCAAAATATGTGCATCATTTATTCTATACGCATTTTTATTTCGAAATTCCATGCTTTGTGCATGACGGATAGTTTCCACATTTTCATGCATTGTAGTTCTAGATGCAATGAATGCTATTTCTATATATAGTTCTCTTAGATATTTCATATAATTCGCGCTAAGTGAGCAATTTTCATTTGTAATAATTGATTTTACTATCATCTATACGTATATACATATATATATATATATATATATATATATATATATATATATATATATATATATATGTCTAATTGTATGGGTAGAATATAAGTCGAGAAACCAGTCGATTATCTTGAACCCTCGTCTAATAGGCTTGTCTTAAAAATGCAATAATTTAACAACAGCAACAACAACGACGACGACGACAGCGACAAAAATTAAGTAGCCACCTAATGCAGCATTGTGAAAATTGTCGCACAAAGTTTTAACTCGACGCTATATCAGCGACCAATCGAGGCGAGAATAATTTTGCATAGATTTCGCGTAATAACTGGTTTTATCGTTATGAGCACGGGTCACTTTGGCTTCCAATGTGCAAAACTGTGCCCGGGCGAAAATAAGTGTGTACGTAGCGCGCCCGGTACCGAAACGTCGTACGTATATATATATATATATATATATATATATATATATATATATATATATGTATGCATACGTATGTATACATACATATATAGTTGGGGAACTCGTTTTCTAAAAAATTCCAGATCCATATAAAATTTATCCGCGATATAAATTATATCCTATTTATTTCTCATACATATCCCTCGAAACCGCTAAAATAAGTCGTAAATCTATATCTCCCCCCTTCCCCTTCCCTTGCCCCTTCTCACCATCCGGCGGTCTCGCGGTCGTTATAATATATTTCGTAACGTCTCATTGAGTCGGAATCATTCTTAGGGAAGGGGCGGTGGAGGGAGAGAGGCGGAGAGAGAGAGAGAGAGAGAGAGAGAGAGAGAGAGAGAGCATGCGGCGTAATATAATTAAAAAAAAATATATATATATATACACGCGCACACGCACCCACGAACTGGACCGTTTCATATTCCAGCCGGGAGAGCCTGGGCCGCGCCATGACGAAGCAGGAGAGCGGCGCCAAGGTGAGCGGCAGGGGGAGCGCCGGGGCCAGCCCCAGGGGCAGCCTTAAGGGCAGCTTGAAGGACGGCGAGGCTAACGGGCCGTACGAGCCGGTGGCCGCCGGCGACGAGATCAAGCTCGAGGCGAAGATGTCGCTGCTGAACGGGGTCACCGTGATCGTCGGCTCGATCATCGGCTCCGGGATCTTCGTCAGTCCGACGGGCGTACTTCTCTACACGGGCAGCGTCAACGCCAGCCTCCTGGTGTGGACGGCTTCCGGGATCTTCTCGATGGTCAGTATTTTCATGCATACGTACATACATGCATACATGCGTGCATACATACATACATACATGCATACATACTTACATACATACATATATATATATATATATATATATATATATATATATATATATATATATATATACATATGTGCACGTTCGAAAGGCCTGATTTTTTTCTTCAGCGAGTACTATCGAAAACATTGCATTTGTCGAAGAAAAAACGTAAATTTTAAGAAAGCAAAAAGTCTTTTTTGTTCTAATACGTAACGAATAAGGTTAAGCGCTAATAATTTCAATACTTAACGAATGAACTATTAATATAGATAATTATTTTCGTTAAGATAACTTTGTATTGACAATTTAAACGTGATAATGAACTGCTAGCGTCGGAGAGCAGAACTATCATATACGGCCGCCATGAGTTTACAACGGGTATGGAAAAGTATTGCGTGCATTAGTAGAAGTTCGTGAAAAATTTCTGAAGAAAAAAAGGTAAAAGTTACAGAAATAAATGAAATTCAAGCATAAAAAGTGTTACAGCAGTATTATGACCGTGGGAAAAGCGTCCTGGAGTTTTCCGCACACCATCGAATTGGCGCTACGATGGAAGATTACCGTAGGGAACCTTGAAAAAAAAAAGTCTTAACATAAATTTAAATGTTCACTGTATTCCTGAACCCGAGGCTGCCGAAAAATTCGACAATTTTAATCATTCCCATGATTTTCAAAGTGGCGAACGCAATTGTAACGAGGGCTGGGCCAATAACGTGATAAATATTAAGGGATACGTGAAACCGGTCGTTTGTCGCCGATATGATAATTACGCTTCTGAACAAAATATAGGTATTAAAATCATTAAGGGAAACGATGATCCTTTTGAAAAATCATTTTTATTTAATTAATATTCTTTATTTTTCATTTGCCGCGAGATTTTTCACTCTAATCTAATGTTTCAATAAACATTTTAAATATAGACACGTAATTTTTAATCCAAATATCAGTTCTCATAATTGGGGTGCTGCCTATTGTGAGAACTGATCTATGCCTGACAACTGACACTGCCTATCATCCGTGGAATCGTGGCGAATAATTTTACTTCGCTTTTAATTCGCTGTCGTCCTCGTGCGCGCTTTGTACTGTTTCTCGGCCCACATAGCGGCCGTTCGGGAATCACTTCTACAACAGCTACGGTGGATCACAGGAGACTAGGGAGGCGTTTACGACTCAATTTACATTATAATGGAAATCCGCGGTTCGTCAGATTCTCTAAAAGACGCTTACGAGGATTCTGCTCTTGATGCAGAGAAAAAACAAACAAACAACCGAATCTTGCTTTAAAAGTGGTCGTCGGGTATCGATGTTGCTTCGAACGGTGCCGATTGCAATTACATTATAACGATGAGATAGAAGATACTCGCCCGCCGAACGAGGCTCGTTTGAAATAAAATTGCTCGGGTATGGCTCTCAGATGTTTTTAAAAAAATCTATATACTATCAAACTGATTGTCAACGGCTCGATGTGTATTAACGGCAACAAGCGAATGTATCACGTATCATCTGTAATTTTCAAAAGCGCATTTCGCTGAAATTGCGATCATTACAAATGTCATCACGATTTTTCTACGAAGTGGGAAAGGTCACTTCTCTGTCCACGTACCTATATATAATGCCAAATAATTAAATCAATCCTCTTCTTACCGTCTACACATTTTTGTCTATAAATTAAACATTGAATTTTTATGAATAATTTTTTTGAATAAATAAAAATTAAAGTCATAGTAATATAATCGGATAAAATAACGAATAAAACACGTTAAAAATGATTATTATACTATCTTATGAGGAAAATTCGATGCAGCACTTTTTAATCGTCACCATTTACACAGCAATATTTATATCCTCGTGTGTGTCGGAACAGTGTCAGATCGGTCAATGCATCCTGAGTCATTGCGGAGCCGAACCACGAATTGAGCCGATTTAACGAAAAAGAAAAAAAAAAAAGAACTGAAAAATGTACGATTATCGCCCCGAGCTGTCATTTGATATCGCTCGAGTCTTGCAAACTCGCGGAAAATGACGAACGGTCGCTTACATAAATGAGTCAATCGCGATCGTGTAAAAAAACTGCGATAGTTTGCCTCGGCTGGCCAGGATACCAATGATACGCGTCGTAGGCAAGATTTTTAGGCGGTTCGCCAAGAAATCCGAGTGTTCACGCCTACGAATTGGCTTGGTTGATTAGTAAGAGTTTTTCCTCTCTGACAAAAATTTATTGAATTCCGCGCCTATCGTGGATTTTTCTTCTTCTTCCAGATCCATCTAAATTTGAAAGGAAAGAAAAAAACGCACATTAATACGGGATATGAATACACCCTTCTGGAGCTACATTTATTATACAGAAATATTTAGACGCCTAGCCTATTATTGATTTCAGTCGAAACGCGATTTTTAACAATAAATGTCAATTCGCCTTCACTTTGGATGCGCGAATGAATTCACGCGAATGAAATCCACGTAATGAAAATATTATATCGTAACGATTGTCTGCTTTGTTCGCCAGGGCGGCGTTACGGTTCTCGATGCGGGGGGGGGGCGAATAGAGAACCGAAGGAAATACCTGTGAGATAAAGTTCAATGCCCACGTAATCCCTGACTTGATAAATTAGATTACAGTTCTCATTGTTTGAAGGATAATTAAAACAATTATAATAATGAAAAGATGAAATAAATTCGAGTATTGAAAAAAAAACAATTACGAAATGAAAAATCTTTTAAGTCGATCGATCATTTGAGATGTAAAACGTGTTTGTTAAGAAAGGGATCGTTAAGATTCGTAGTAGGTAATTTTCGGTAAAGGGCGATAAAGGACATTAGACGCTAAAGCAGAAGAGCAGTGCCAGATAACATTTCTGAAAGAATGCCATTACAGAGTTTATGGATGACTCTATATGTCCTTTCCACTGTGTTAAATTCGACGAAGAGTTATCTGAAATTTTTGGAAACGAATATTATCTATATATCAATTTATTACAAATTCAGTACAAGTGTACCAAAACAAACTGACTTTACCAGACCTAATTGGATATTGTAGGCTGGCGCATCAAATTTATCGGGCGATGCGTTTATCAAGCGAATTTCTCATGTAATCCGTATTAGAACACAAAAAAGAAAGACAAAGTAAATCACCTGAGTTAATTGGCTTCGATTTAATTTATAACCATACATATTGATTGTCGGAAGACGTAATATTCGAAATATTTCCGAGGCACGCTGTGTGCACTCGAGTCAGACTTGCACGTATATATGACAACTCCTTGAAAGCCTGCTACACGTACGTGGGCCTCTCGATCTTGTAATCGCTCGAAGAGATAGATCGTAGCTTTCTCGTTCCAACAATGGAGGACAACATTTCACGATTTTTTACACCCGTCATTGAAAGCTCGGCGATCGCCACTCGCACGGGCCGAGATGTTTAGATGTATTAAAAAACGATCGTTTGTCCCGTATTAATAATTCCATGATAAAAACGGCGGAGTCCCTCGCTGCGAAGACAACTTTTTCGACTCGATGGACACTATAAAGGAACGTGGGACCAAAAAAAAAAAAAAAAAAACAAACGATTGGAGATCGCGGCTGTTTTTTTTTTTGGTAGAATAGCCATTGGTACAACGGTCGGCCGTACACTGATATACGGAAGGTTCAAACAGTTAATAATACTTAGAGCTGAAGATTTAAATCGAAATTTTTATTCCTTTTCTTTTTTTATTAATTCTTTTATTATTCTATTTTACCGCACCATTATCTACCACCCCCGACTCGGTTCGCGAATGTACACACACACACGCGCACACACACACACACACGCACACGCACACGCAGACAGAGGGCTGTAGAGATGCATATGTATACTTGCGCAGATCGGCGCCTACTGTTACGCCGAGCTCGGCTGCATGATCCGCAAATCCGGCGCCGATTACGCCTACATAATGGAGACCTTCGGGCCGTTCATGGCCTTCATGCGGCTCTGGATCGAGTGCATGATCGTGAGGCCCTGCAGCCAGGCGATTGTCGCCCTCACCTTCAGCAAGTACGTACTCAAGCCGATGTTCCCGGACTGCACGCCCCCCGACGACGCGGCCAGGCTACTGGCCGTCTGCTGCATATGTGAGTATATCAATATTTATATATATATATATATATATATATATATATATATTTATATATATGTATTTATTTATTTACTGAGCGTGCATGTGCGCGCGCGCGCGCGCGCGCGTGTGTGTGTGTCTGTGCGAATGCGTATATGTAGTCATCCGGATTAATTTGAGCAGTTTATATATAGTTTTAGAAACAGCTTGAAATTTCAGCAACTATAGCGATTGCACGCCACATTAGTATGTAATTGACAATCGAACTTTCGACAATTCAGTAAAAATTCGCAGTCTATAGGCTAAGTCCGTTATAATGTTGGCCGTACCAGCTTCCGCTCACTAAATGGACTCATTAAATGGACGATATTATATTATCGAGGGTCAAAGGTTCATGTGATACTTGGTACGAAAATATTATTAAATGAACAGATCGCGTCGTGTACGTTGCCCGATTGGCATATAATAAATCGTCATAACTTTGTGTCGTTCTATACATTTCATGAGACATGGCATTAGTTTTATTATCATTTTTATATTATTACAAGAATTATTATATTCACAAAGTGTATATATATATACATTCGTAAGCTTGATGAGTTCTAAATGAGTTCTAAAACAGTTCTCCGTTAATTGTAAAAGTTCACCTGTAATATGTTTTATCCTACTAATTTTCCCTGTCGGAATTTCTCTCTGTTTCTTCGCTCGATTTAAAAAAAAAAAATTTCTGACGAATTTTTGAACCACATTTGCCAGTGGACGATTTCACGTTTAATAATAAATGATAATATTTCGATCAGTTCTTGACTTATCCCTAAACGAGCATTGGTGACATATTCCCTCGACATGGAAGATCGCACAAATTTACCAATCAAGATTCAGTTGTTTTTCAGGGGTTTGCTATTCGAAAATCCATGCGTTGATTTTCTTTTTTCCCTTCGAACAACAACGTTCAACATTCACGCGCATGCAAAAAGCATTCCCGCGTTTATGCACGGCATTTCCAGCTTTACCATTGGGTAAATAATCGCCCTCGCGATTATTCTCGACCGACACTGAGCTTCGATCTATGTAATTATTAAAGAAAGGTATAGCTCAGCAGTTTTTTTTTTGTCTCTTTATTATTGTAATTTAACTGGCATGCAAGAAAAAGGACGAAATTCATAACCAAACTATATTCCATTATTTTCAGCTTTCTCTTTGTTTGGGACACTTTTTATTCCCGGTATTTTTGCCTCATTACAACACGCGTGAATAATCGGCAGATATTTTCCATTATTTTCTCGTGTACACTGTTTGCGCGAAGCATTTTCACCTTTCGACAAACTTTTCTTACCATAACTGGACAAATCAGCTTTCTGAAATCCTATTCTTCGATAATTTAACGCATTTTATTTTATCAGCGTCGATGCAGCGTTAATTTAATATTAGAGAAAACTGCATTCATCGGAATACTACAAAGAAGCGTAGAATGCTTTTCCCATGTTAGTATTGTCCATTTTCGTATATGTAAATATCATCGAGTACATTATTTTAATCTAGTTCTTCAAAAAATTCCCAATAAATCTCATCGACTGCTCAAGCGTTTCACGGACGGTTGGTATCTACGAAAGAGCGATCATTGGCGCGTAACTCTGGCCAAACATCGGTCAATTCAGCTCCTGAAGGGGCCATAAGTAGCTGATAATTTTATAACTTTCCAACGACGCCCCAATCTTTGAATTTCTAACGGCTAAAGCTTTCCAGACGTCGACCGTCCAAATTTCAACAAAAGCGTCGCCACGGATCCGCCGCCCCGCGCGTCGAGCTCGTAAACCTTTCGGCGCGACGTTCGTTCGACCCCTCTGGAATTCGTGAATATCGACAAATGGAGGGGAGGGGCAGGATAATTTGCGGGATAAGGCGCTTTTTCCCCCCGCGCCAACATCGTTTCTTATCACCGGTGCGCTCACCTCGTGCGGAACCGTGTAAGGATTCATTTTCTACCTCGCGTACACTTACGGGTTATTCCGTGTATCGGGAGCGCCTGCGCGCTTCAATTCACAGATGATCTATGGATTATACACGGAAAAAGACGAGGTAACAAGGACAATAGCTTTATTTAAAATATATCATCGTACTCGTATAAGATGAATAATGGATCTTTCGTTAATTGCTATCTTAAAGACGAATGTATAAAACGGATTTTTATGTAATTTGGCAGTTTAGAACAGAATGTAGAACTTCTATGACGATCGAATCGTGGATTTTACAGCGTCTCAGAATGCAACAAATGTTCAAATTTAACAATGTTCCAAATATCGTGCAATTTCTTACGGTTATGGATATTTACATTCTATGGTAGAGCCGAGGCCATAATTATATCGACGAATAAATTCATTGTGCCAACAGTATTTTTATACTCGAATCAGTTAATATCGGTGTTACGTAATCATAAATCCGATTCAGTACAAATTACTTTCCGTCACGTTTGGACAAAGTCAGTTACAATCGCAGTAGGTGCGCTTAATTGAAGTTCTGTGTATGTACATCATATTGATGTACGTTATTAACTTAAGATCTGTCGTTTAAATCGGGATAAATCTCAATCTTTGGATCGATTTAAGAATCGTATATAGGTTAATGATCATTGGATTGTCGTATTTATAAAAAAATCTTCTTTTCCCACCACCGCTGTTAATTACGTTATTCCGCGGTCAGATATAGTTTAAACTAGTGCTAATTTCAATTCAACAATTTTTTCCGTAAGTCGACAAATATATACGTTTGTCATTTTTTCCTTTAAATATTGAAATAATCAGATTACTATAACCGACGTGTTTTTGACCAAAGCAGTAATCGCAAATGCATACATATACAATTAAACGGAGAAATTTCGATTGGTGTAAAAAGCACAAAGAAATTATTGCACGATCGCAAGAAACGTGACATAAATAATTTATTTATTAACGATATATATATATCTGTCATTCATATATATACGTGCGCAATTGTTTGTAAAAACGTATTTGCGGAATCTTGGAATAAATTTCACCAGTGGTTAACATTCTAATTTTATAGATCACTGTTCCCTGTAAGAGTAAGCGTCAATTTTCCAAACAATAGGATTGTCTCTGACAATAAAAATCGAGAATTTACAGGTAATCCTCGAGTTTATAAATATATATATAAATGGATTGAAAATCCACATACATTTTAGCCTAGAACACCTGCTGGGCCGATCAATGGAATGGCAGTTCTTTTTAGGTCAGACGACAGTCTTCGCCATAGCGCAAGTATCGAAAATAGAGCGTTTTATCTTCGTGCGTTCAGAATTGCAGAATTAATCGTCATCCTGTAACACTGACGGACCCAACAGGCGCCCTATACCCCGAAATACAGATATATAGATATATATATATTTTTTTTATTTATTTATTAAGTTTTCTTATATAACTCGAGGACCGCCACGGAATTTTCCGAAGTAGGGTCGGATCTGCGATTTCATAATCCGGACAATGGTTTTGCAATTTGCGATTTTGCAGCTCGCAATTGGCGCGCAGCACCGAATTTAGCAACTATCATTGTAGTATATTCAATAATTCGTCGATCTGATTATATTTCAAATTTTTACTAGATTACCTAAAGTGTTCATTTTCGCTTTCACATGTAGAATTTATTCGCTTTTCAATCCATTTTCCAGTATATTTATTCTCTCGTTAAGTTAAATTCACGGATTGCAAACTTACTTACTGGTTAAAATTCAATTTCGAATAAGCTCACTGTGTGTAAGGAGAGAGAGAGAGAGAGAGAGAGAGAGAGAGAGAGAGAGAGAGAGAGAGAGGGAGAGAAACGATTCTTCGCCGCCCTAGTTCTCCGCATCGATTTGCCAATGGTAATGGCAAAGATAAATTTGCGACAGTTTCATAGTTCGAATGTAAACTCCATGAGACATCGTAATTAGTAATAACGATCGAATGAAAGGAGGGCATTGCCGTAACAAAGCTTCGAGTCAACCTTCTCTTGCTCCCGAAACGAACTTAAATCCTTTACCCTAATATTTTCCCGCCAACTTACCGAATCGAATTTTTCTCAACTCCATGTACCTTACGTCAATGCTCCGAGTTCTAATTGTCGGGTTCTCCTGAAAAATAAAATGGGGGTATACAAGCCCGTTGCCGGCATACGCTTGAAAATTAATTGAACCCAAAGGGGCGATGTAGAGCACCGTTTATCGAGCGACGAGAAATCTGTGCGCGGCTTGTTTCCAGATTTCGTGTCCAAATTTTCAGGATCGCCTAAGGCCATACGGATTATTTATGAACGAACGTCGAGATTATAGGCGCATTTGTTAAAGAGACCGCGAGATCGGCAAAAGTGTTTATTAATGCGTGGATAATCGATGTTTTTGGAAATTTTGGAAAAGGAGGAGGTTTCTTAAACTCAATTCGATTCGAATGTCGATGGTATCTGCGATAATTTTTTATCGATCGACAAATAACGACGAAGATCCGCGAGGGCTCGATAGCACGCGCGAAGGTCTAACGAGTCGGTGATCCGAGCTCGAGTCCTAGCCTCGGCCAATTGGCGCACGCGCGATTGTAACGATTTACACGTGTTTTCTGTACAAACACATCGTAGATCTCCGTCGCTGATTGGCATCGGTATTCGGCAGCATTAGACTAAGCACAAGACAAGATTCTTTAAAATTTATTATCAATAGACTCTGTTGATGGACTAAGCAATTCGGAAACTGAAAAATAATTGAAAAGTTTGAATGATGAATTGGTTTGAAGAATTGTTTTCTATATATCTGTGTTTTTTCATACATTTCTACGACATCAATTAAAAATGTTAAGCCTTCCTTCCCCAAGGCGATCGTCCAGCCTGAATTTGAAAACGAAGCTCTTCAAAAAATTGAATGAAACGTTTCTACGATAAGCGCGCACGCTATGCATAATCAATTTCTCAGTGCATAAACCATTTAATGTCGACGGACTCATAAAATTGCCACCGCAGCCTCTCGTAATTTTTACTATAATACTTTCCTTCATTCTCTCTGTCTCTCCCTATTCGCCGAGATTAAAGCTCGAGGAATATCCAAGAAGATTGAGAGAAAAAAAACATGATTTATCACGTCGATTCGTTAAGGGAAATCTTGATTGTTCACGCGTTTATTGGTACAGCGAGAGCATACATAATTTTCAAAACACTTAATTTAATTGTCGCGTAAAAAAATTTTTATAACGTTTACTTGGCCGAATTTCTAGCGAATCGGAAGATTCGTAACGTACTTCAATGTTTCAAAGACACTGTTAGATAATAGAATCATTCCTAATGATTTTTCAAAGATCCTGATTGTGTCACGCTTTTGTAACAATGAAATTTGTTCATTTTTTTTTTTTAACAATAAAAATCTTCCATAGCACTAGTTACATTTGTCAAGATAATAATTTGGACTTGACATCACAGTGGTTCGCATATATTATTAAAAGTCATCATTCCAGTTCGAGCACTTCTTACATGGAATAATTGACCAGCTCTGGTCATCTCGATTTTCCTCCCAGAATCCATATTCCGAACTGCCTTACGTAAAAAAAAAAAAAAAAAAAAAAAAAAACACAAAGGAAAGCGCGTACGTGTGCCGTGCACTTTCGCGAATCCGAAAAAAAAAAGCATCGAGAAGCGTTATTCGCCTCGCTCAGTGATACGTGCAATCTTGCGAATTGCGCGCAGGTTATAAGAAGAGGCCGGGGCACCGATGCATCGTTGCGTAACGCGCCGCCTGTCGAAATTTCGCGACGACAATGGATACTTGCGAATGAAGTACCTTTACCGCCTGTTTAAGGATTCGTGTGGTTCGATGTGAAAATTGAGCGCTCTCGATACGGGCAGATTATAGATTGACGACTATAACGGCGATTAACGATTTCTGGTGATGATAATATTCCTAAAATGAGAAAAATATCGAGGAGATGGAATTGTTAAATGTATGAAATTCTCGTATGTGCAGTTTAGTTCCTGATGTGGAAACGTAGCGGTTGGAAGCGTCGAATATCAAAGCAGAAAATAAGTCGGTGGGGCCAGTCAGATTGTCGTTCACTATTATAGAATATAATTTATCATTTTTATTATTTTTATTTTATTTTATTTTATTATTCTATTAATAAATATTTTTGTCGGTCTTACGTATTTATTAATATAAAAAATATTTATTAATTTAATTCAGAACAGTCTACATAAGTACAATTTTCAATTCTGATTTATATTATTATTATTTTATTTTATTATTTTCAATTTTTAATCTAATAAATTTTTACAAGTTTTATTTCAAATTCTTCGGGGGTGATAATAAACAAGGACATTCTGACTGTCATTATTTTATTACAATTTATTATAGTATAAAGACTGTAAGGCCGATAAAAATATTTATTAAATTGTATTTTATATGTATAAAATATAAATTGTTAATGCGACAAATTAAAAAATTTATAGTCTTTTGATATAATTATTATTGTATATGGACAATTTTTTTGAGTCTTAAATGCTGTAATATTCATTCATATTATATATAAATAGATTAATAGTAATACAAGTGGTTTTCTGTTTATCTATCTGTATATATACATATATATTTATACATAGATATACATATATATACACGTAATTGATTATCTTGCGTAAAATCTTATCTCCGCAGATGTAATGCGAAAAACGTCGTGAAATGCGTGCACTGCCGTGAATGGCCGCGTATTACAAAGTCTTCGAATCAGACTCGATGAGCGATATCCGCTCGCCTGGAAGTGTAAAAGTAGCAAATATTATTGGGTTAAAAATCCTACGACGCAGGGGTGACCGCCCGTAGCCGGGGAGAGCTTGAGCTTTCGGGCGCGCACTTACCCGTGCACTTGCCGTGCAGAGCGCCTGCGTTAATGCGCGTATTAACGTCGTGCCGGCAGTGTATACTGCTCGCTCGCCTCTTTATTGAAATTAGGCTCGATTGCCGGGCTCTCCCCCCGCCCCCCCCCACCCAAGCGGCGTGGCTGCAATTCTTAGTTTATAGTGCCGCACGATGCGCCTTTCTCTATGCACGTAACCCCTCCACGAGCGAGCGCGTGTTATTATACGCCGTGAGCTGATGCGTGTATATATATATATATATATATATATATATATATATATATGCACATGTACTATAGACGTATAATGAGATAAGGCCTTGCGGACCATCAATATGTGCGAGCTTTCAGCGATTTTTTATCTCTGCGGCGCTTGCTCGTATATATATATATATATATAGAATAGGTAAAAGGCAATTGATAATTTTATCGCGATCATATTGAGCGAGAAGCGATTTTTATAATCACCTTCAAGTTTTCATGATTGACCGGATCTCGTTTTGTTATTGCTTTTTATGACCAGTTGAATGTGATTATATGTGTTTTTTTTTTTTATAAAGGTAAAGTTTAAAATAGTACACTGCTTAGCTATATATATATATATCAATTATACGTTAATGGTATCTGTATATGATTTAATATTTTTCGTATTTTTTCCCTCACAAGACGGTGTGAAACGTGGCCGAAGCGTCATTTAAATATTTTACTTCTACTATCAATCTACATTATCTATGTATATATGTATTATTAAAGTCAGCAGAAAAATTGACGCGGCCCCTCGCTATCGAACGTATATTATAATAGTCCCGCGCCTCGGGCTTTTTTCTCCGGCGAGATAGAGCCGAGCCGTAGGAATCCACGAAACGTGACAAATCCCCGTTCTGTACGGCGGCGAAGGTGAGAACCGAGGGAACGCGAGCCTCCTGCGGATTCGTGCGCACTCTTTCCTTTACCGGACGGCAAATCCGTTCTTCGTTAGGCGAAGCCCGGACGCGGAGAACTCACTTATTAAAAATACGCAATACGCGAAGAAATCCAGATTTTTCGCGATTATTTTTCCAAGACGGCGAACGCGCCGAGTCCGGTAAAAGTGAGAAAATCTTAAAATTCTTGGTCTCGCTGTAATCTCCCCGTGCGTCTCGATAACGAGCGAGTCGCTGTCTTTTAAAAAATTTTTCGCGGAAACAACGTGTCATACATCTGAGTTATAACGACTTACATAACCTCGGTTACATTTTATTTACAAACTCATTGAAACAGATTATGCGAACTATTTAGAAGATATTTTTAATTTTTCGTTGAGTATTTTCACATAATGAATTCGGATTGAAAAATTGGCTGGGAGTTTTACTGTTGAAAAATGTCTTTTGGATTTGTGCTCCTACTATTTCAGTAAAATCCAAGGTGTTAAAAATTAACTGGTGATCATAACTGAATTTATCAAATCAGTGCCCCGGTAAGCGAGTCATTCGAGACAATAATTTGAGCCTGTTCAAGATTCAAAAGTGCCAATCTCTTGTGAAGGGCGGTTTCAACGAATCGTAATCGTCCAAATAAAAGAACGACGGCGATAATGCGACGGCTTGTTGGCGGACCTGTTGGCGACGCGCTAATTTCGTCGTCCATGGATCTAAAGAACAATAGCCAAGTATAATAAAATCCAAAGTCGATCGTATCAGCCCTGGGATTTGCATCCCCTCGAGGAATTCGATTAAAGTCGATTGCACCTTGTGGCCTTACCAGGCGAATGTCTCACGGTACATCGGTACTGCGCAAGAGTGTTTTTCTTGCGCTGGCCCATTGCTATTGTAACAATTCAGTGCGTTAGGATTTAATGAAGTATTATTGGATGTTTTTCTGAATAAGGGATTAAATTTTTCATGCAAGCAAAGCCATCGGAGAGCTTTGAGGTCCTTTCTGTTCGTTCGCCTTCGAAAATCACTACCGAAGCTTTCGTTTGCGCGTCGTAAATCACAATTATATACCTTGAAGTCCGCGCGATTCTCGCGGGAAAGGCAAACAGCTCGGATTGGACTAAAACTTGGAACTTTGGACTTGGCACGCTTCGACCGAATTTTCCAAATCCGTTCCAAAAAGTTAATTTCTCTAATGGGCCAGCGCGAGCTGTACGTACGCTCGTGTCTCGCAATTCGCTCCGTCAGCGGACCGTGCACGCCCACGCGCTAATTGACCCTAACTTCTCTCTGACATTATAGTGCTCGTATTTCATATGTCACTGTGTCTTATACATGCCAAACACGTGTCAAATATATATATATATATATATATATATATATATATATATATATAAATTAAAGTAGAAGCTTATTATTTTGGTAGCTTCGTATATCATATTAGCACACGGTGGTAGAGAGCGATTCTAACATATATTTTAGTGTTTGTTATTTAGAAAGCATTATATATATATATATATATATATATATATATATATATATATATATATGAACAACGGGCGGAGCGCGCGCGCACGCGCACGTAATGAGACTTGTCTCGAGGTGGGCGGGGGAGGCGTTAGAAAATAATATACCACGTGAAAAGAAGCGAATATTCAATTTCTTTACGATGGCGTCGATTGTTATTACCGCCAAGGTCCGCGAGCGTGCACGCGCACCGTTTGAATAACCTTCTTCTCACTTGTATTGGCATGCAGGAGTATTGATGCGTGTTCCCTGTAGCCGGACAGAAAGGGGAGTGAGTGAGTAGTGAGGGAGAGAGAGAGAGAGAGAGAGAGAGAAAGAGAGCGCGACCAATTACAGGATCCATCGTGGAGAAACAGTAGACTTGGCTAATATGCTCCATTTCTTTGATATTCCCCACAGACTTCTATTCTTTCTTCAGTTTCTTTATATATATATATATATATATATATATATATATATATATATATATATATATATATATATATAATAGAAAAAAGAAGCCGCAGGGTATAGATTTATAAGGCGAGGCTCGTGCTGTTGGAGAGGATCGAGAATTCTTTCTGAATGTCCCTTCTCGTACATAGAGTGTGCAAAGGATTCTTATTACTTTATTCATTCGTAGGATGGTAAGAAGAAAAGTAAATTTAACCTATTTCTATACCCGATACCCGTTGAGGAGCTCATTATATTAAAATAAATCGTATATTTTTCGAGCTTTATTTTATTATATTAAATTGCAAAAGATGATTTTATATTGTATTTTTTAAAAAATATAAAGACTTGATAAAATTCTTGAGAAATTCTAGGCCAATAAAGTAAAAGCAGCTAATAATAATAAGACCGTAGAAAAAAAATTGGAAGTTTCGTGTTCCATTGTCCATTTCATTATCTCTATTGTACATTGCTAAAATTCGCGATGCAGGCGCATTGAATGAAAATTTTTTTATTAAAAATCAATTTTTCAGAATAATAGTATAGAATATTGATTAGGTACTATTTTACAACATTTTCTCAACTTTCATATTGGCGACTATGGGAATATTCAGTTACGGACAAAGCTTTGCGTATAAAATCGCGTTGCGAACGAATTTTATTCGCTCTTGTCAGAAATATCTTGGATTTTATTTAATAGACGCAAGATTGAAAGATCGTTAAATTAATCGTTAAAGATTCTATGATAATACATAGTGGGATTACATCATTTGTTAATCAGCCGAACAATTAGTCGCACGATATTTAATCCACTGCTATATTGCTATGAAATTTCAATTACAGTCTACAGATAATCTATTTTACAATTTGAATGGCCATGAAGAGTATCGATTGTACCATTAATATGAAGTATGATTTTAAGCATTTAATAGATCTCTTTCCGACACCGATGACTCGATCTTACTATTAACCCATAAGATGCTTAATTTATTTCATTGAAGAAATCTCTATTGTGACGAATGAAATGAAAATTTATCGAAATACCTTATGTGTTATTCAATATTTAAATACCATAAATGTTAAGAAACTGTCCTAACGATATTGTGAAACTTTAGATCTCGATTATTCGTCTTGAAATCAAAGTATTTTGTATAAAAAAGAAAAATAACTCCGCGTACATAACTCAAAACCTTACATTTGAGCTAAATTCAATAATATCGTCAACAATTGCCATTTGGAATTATAAATAAAATCATTAAAAAATTAGAACTTACATTAAAATACTTACGATTCGAAATTGTACGGTTCACTTATCGTTAAGAAAATCTGTGGTATTTATGTAATCCCATAAAATAGGGAAAATTAATCGAATTCATATTTTTGACATTGACATTTGGCTTTCTTTTCTTTCGATAATCTGTCTTTTCTTTTCTCAAATTTATAGAGAATCTTGAAAAATTCGAGCATTCTATTTCAGAACATCCCTGTCTCCCTCTCCCTCTCTCTTCTCTCTCTCTCTCTCTCTCTCTCTTAATACTAACACGCTCAAAGTTTTTTTGCGACTGAACTTTTACAACTTCTCGAGATCTCTGTCGAACAATCGGGAGAGAGCAAAAGAACACCGAGCCATTATCAAGCGTCAATTCCGAGGTCGTATTAGACCGTGTGCCAATGCTCACCGTCTAATTATGCTCAATTCGTTCGAAAGTCAAGGACGTCGCATAATGCACATCGAGAGTGTATATATATATATATATATATATATATATATATATATATATATATATATGGATACGTTTATATAGAGGATCCCACTTCTCCGACCCACGAACCATTCTCTATTCACGCGCTCGAGAATTGGCTGGCCGTTTTAAATTCTATTCTCGGGGCCCTGTATATAGAAGATTGTATGGGCGACCGCGCATTCTTTAGCCTCCTCCTTCTCCACCTCCGCCTCTTCTTCCGCCGGGACCCCGTATTAGAGTCTTTCTTCGAATATAATCGTGTATATATATATATATATATATATATATATATATAGATTTATATGTCTAAGGGTGCGCATCTGTGTATATGTATACATTAGGTTTATAGCCATACACACTATTTTAACTTGCGGTCTGCCTTGGTATACATATATATATATATATATATATATATATATATATATATATATATACATATATATATAAGCCGAACAAATTGACCGGAGGCGCGCAGCGTTTGAACTTGCGCGGACCTCCTCCGCTCATTATCCCCTCTGTACGCGTGTGGTTTTCCGGTGGAATCACACAGTTCTTCTTTCTTTCATGCCGGCTGCCAGTCCTTTTTATATATTACATAGCACTTTTATATACATCTATGTATATATATATATATATATATATATATATATATATATATATATATATATATACACCAATGAAACTCAGAGTTATCTAACTATTATTCGTAAGTATAGATCGGCAGCCTGTTATAAATTTGTATAAGAAGCTTTCTGATTGTTAAAGAATATAATAAATATACACACATACACACGCACGCATACACACATATTCTTTCATTGTGTATATCATAAAATCAAGCGCTTTAATAATTTGTCCTCTGAATAAATCTTGCTGCTATAACGCTGAAAGTGTGCAATAAATATTAAACAATGTTTCACGGAGACGAGAAGAAAAAACATGCAAGTCGTTAAATCGGTGTTAGCCAGCGGAATAATAAGGATATATATGCGTGTGCAAACATTCAAATAGAGCTTAACACACGCACGGAAGAAACTATAATTATAGATTTTACGCGCGTGTTTTTTCTCCCCCGCGAGACAAAAAACTACAACCATTTTTAAATATCACAATTACAATCGCCATATATACATATGTTAGCCGAATATACATATATACATATATACATAATATATATATATATATATATATATATATATATATATATATATATGTATATACCTGTTGCGGCATTGCGTTACACCTCGTAAAATCTAATCAAACATACGTCGCTTGTACAGGGTATTCCGTATTAATAGAATCAGTTAAATGTTTCGAAAATTAAGCGGAAAATCAAAGAAGATCGCCCAATTATAAGCGAGTCATTTTTAAGGTCTGGATAGAGAACCGCGAGACTGAGCTCCCCTTTCTTAATAGGGATCTCTCCTATTTCCGATTAAGATTCGAAATCTTCGGTTCCAAATATATTCAGTCATCCGTCAAACTTTTTGGACACCCCCTCTCCTTAACAGATTCTATGGGCCCACTTTGTAAAACGGATGAATCAGTGCAGTTCTTGGATAGCAAATGGTGCAGGTCCAAATTCCTCGTTTAATGAATTCTAAATAATTGGCCCTTAGCGAGTACTTTTAGGACTTGTACTAGACTATCATAAACACAGAACATCGATCATTACTGTGAATATAGCGAGGTCCTTGTCCACAAACGGGATCAGTATTCGGTTCGTCCATTTGGTTCGGTATTGAGGATATCATAAATTGGGGTTATTTATCAGAATAGCCTCTTTACATTCTTAATTTTGGTCCAGAGGATTGGTCCAGGTAAACAAATACATTGCCCATATATGCATGTGTTTGCCTCTCCTTCTCAATGTGTAATTTAAAATGAGACAACCGGCGCGTATCTCGATGTAAAATGCGTTCGATGAAAATCTAGGTGGAAGGATCGTAATTGAAAAATTCCTCAAAATGCCGAGGCGAAGAATGACATACGTGGGTATTCTTCGTTAGTAAGACAATCTAGGCATCGGCTATGCCAATGCGTTTGATCGGCGTCGCGCGAATGAAAGGGGAGAACGCCTACTCTTGTGAAGGTGTATACAGGTGGAACGAATATATCAGGTATATCGCGAATACCTTTTCCGAGAATGAATAAATGTTCGACACTCTAGAACGTCGAGATCGTGTATATACATAGAAAAAGGCTTAGGCTTTAGCATCTTATCCATTATTTTGGCCATTAATATTCATGAAGCTGTGTGCCTCTGTGTATATGCGTGTGGGAGAGAGAGAGAGAGAGAGAGAGAGAGAGAGAGAGAGAGAATTGATGGAGCAAATGTCAAAAATCGGGTGATTAATCAAGCTCGCCCTCTTTTTCTTTTCCTACGGCCGAAAGGTATCCTGGCGTTCGTCAACTGCTGGGACGTCAAGTGGGCGACGAGGGTCCAGGACGTCTTCACCTACGCGAAGCTACTGGCCCTGTTCATCGTCATCGGCACCGGCTTCTACCAATTGGCCAACAGTGAGTATTATTGCCCGTATTATATCCGTATGCTCATTTAATAAGCAGATTAAAGTTTTGGTCTTCGCGCCGATGCAACGGTAAATTGAAATTTCAAACGTGTAATTTTGATCATTCTTCTTCGATGCGTCCAAAGTGTACGAGCGATTAATGCGTGACGCATGACGGTTTTATTAATTTTATATCTATTTCACGAAAGACAGAATAAAGTATGTGGATACGAAATAGGTCAGTATTCGGTCGTAAAAGAATATTAGAATGTTGGTGTAAGTTTGGCCCTGGACCGTCTACCGAGCTCGCCAGCGTGATGTACAATGGAAATTAAGAATCATTTCATTATTTATGGAAAATAATTTTGAAAATACTTGAAAATACGTACCCCACGAGTCCATTAATATTTCTATGACTAACGTTGTTAAATTACTGATCCTCCTTTATTTTAATCAGTTATTAAAGCCAGCGTGATATAACGGATAATATATATATATACGCTTTAAAATATAAAATCGTTAGAATACTACAAAATGAGACGAGATCCGTACTGTATAAATCTGAAAGACCGATACTAAGTTATTATTTAGGCTTCCTTCGATCATATATATATATATATATATATATATATATATATATATATATATATACGCATTCGACGGACCGCCGACGTTTCTTAAAGAGAGCTGGCAGGCGCGCGCGCGCGCGCTCTCTCGCCGGACGAGACAATTTGTCCAATCAGAAAGGTGGTTAAACACGTCACGTATAGAGATATATGTATATTATTATATACGTTGCAGGAGGCACGCGCATATACCCCGTCCGCGTGCGAATCGGCACAATGTGTCATTTGCTCGCGTAAAGAGCCCGTGTTATCTCTCTCTCTCTCTCTCTCTCTCTCTCTCTCTCTCTCTCTCCCAATTCATTCATTCAACTCGTTCGCCTTATTCATTTCTCCCTCGCGCCCTGTCCTCTTACTCCGGCCTCTCGCGCTCCCGTATCGTCGCGGCTCTTTCATCGACGCCGATACTGCTCGCTCTCCCACTGCAATCTGAATACCTGCGCATTATATTACTCCTTTCTGCCATTGAAAGGATTTATCGCCGGAGCGACAAAGTGTTTTTCATTCGTAATTTAATAGCTGCAATTAGCGTGTTCTTTTAGAAAGAATATAAAAAAAAAAAAAAAAGAAGAAGAAAATTAAAATAATCGCACAGTTCCTGTATTAATTCTCGCATACGATTACTGTGCAGATTTCACGACTGTAAACATGACAATTATGCCGATTAATTACGTAGAAAAAATTTTTTTTTTGACGCTATAGTCCAAAATTTGTAAGATTAATTTGTTTTTGAACGAGTTTTATACTGCTAGAAACAGTTAATAGGAATAATTCATAATAGTTGATACGTAAACAGCGTTACGTAAAATTATATATTTTTCATTACTAGCTCTAAAATAAAATCTTTTTGTGCACGCTTTCTGTAGAATACGTATCTGAGGATGTTTCAGTCTATATATACATATATGTATAATGAAACAAGAATAAGAAAAATATATAAGAAAAAAACAAAATAACTATAATAAATTCCTCATTTCTGAATTTTCTAAATATTTTTAGAAAAGCCTTTTTCATTTAATTTTTAACAAATAAAATGATAGCATATTCACTCCTTTAATATATTAGTTGTTGCTTTTTTGCTAATATCTAATGTTTTTAATTCTTTTAGTAATGGATTATATATAGTTTTATATTACTGATTCTGTCACTTATAGTTTGATACAATAAAGGTAATGTAATTATTTTATTTCTTGTTTTACTAGCGAACACTGTATATCTACCCTTTAATATTCGATTTTTAACAATTTGTACAAGCAATAGGTTATTTTTCTAGACACCATCCCACAATTCAATACCACGGTTTATTAAATATATGTATATTTACTATTTTCCATTATTTTCTTTTAGATCAAACTCAGTATTTTACCTTCGACAATACGAAGATGGAAGTGACGCAGATAGCTCTGAGCTTTTACTCGGGTCTGTTTGCCTATAACGGCTGGAACTATTTGAATTTCATAATCGAAGAACTGAAAGATCCGGTGCGGTGAGTGAACACCGAGTCGATATTTATTGAAACGATATCTTTTTTCTCGTTAAAAATTAATCTTTTGCATATGCAGTTAAAACAAAGCTATTGTAATCTTTATTAAAGGAGGGTAAAAAACAAAAATCTTTCATTTTTCGAATACCTGTAATTCTGTAATTAAGATTTTTTTTTTAAATACAATTGATAACAGATAATTCTTGCCTGAGTAGTAAAACTTTTGCATTTCGTTCTTTAGTTATTCTTAAATAACGATCGATTAGATATATTGAACAGCCTGCTAATCTCGCATTTTCAGAAACCTTCCGCGGGCGATTTACATCTCCTGCGCACTGGTCACCGTCGTCTACGTATTGACCAACGTCGCCTTCTACACGACCCTCAGCCCGCAGGAGGTCCTGGGCAGCGAGGCGGTCGCCGTCGTAAGTTTCGTCCCTGATGGCGTCTACAAACCCCCCCCCCCAATCCATCGCCTCCGATTTTTCCGAACTACGCGTATGCTTTGCATTTTTCTTTTCTTTTCTTTTTTTTTTTTTTCATCAATGCCGATCGATCTCTGCGCGCGCATATATATCGGTATACGCGCGAGGCTGGGTGGAAAATTATAGGCCCGCTACGCCCCCGCGTCACGTTACAATCCGCAGAGGCCGCGCAGCCGACGATTGTTCTCGCGCGTGGGAAATTGCGCGATCGCCGAAGCTCGCGCGGCTTAACCCCGCGCTTTCATCAGTTGGCCGATTATTGAGATTGAATGAATTCATAAATTACGAATGGCCGAGAATGGCTGGCACACGCATAAATCGCGGGATCTTTTATTATTCCACCACCCCCCCCCCGCTCTATGCTCGTCGTTACTCGAAACGCGCGGCAGTAGATTTTGTAACGAAGAAATGGGAGGTCGTCGTCGTCGTCGTCGTCGTCGTCGTCGTCCCCGTGAGTTTCGAAGGCGTGTGGTTCAACGTACCTTGCGCACACGTGGAATGACGTCCGTTTTGAATTAAAACAGTGTCTCTTTTTCAACCTCCTCACGACGATTTATTTAATCGTGCCAATGTAACCGAGGATAGAGAGATACGGCGGGACAATGATGAAAAAGTACCATTGTAGCGTTGGCCTGTACGCGCCGCGCCGAGGCCAACGGCCGTTGGGCTACGCCTCACCGATGGTGTACGTACGGCCGAAACGTATACGGGCTTTATAATAGAATCCCTAATTAATGCCCTGTCATGTAATGATATAATGATACTTTTATTTTGAAAAAAAAAGGAAAAAATTTTTTCTTCATCGATACAAATTGTTGAACTCGTATCCCTTAACAAGCTGTATTGGAAATATTCGACAAACAGAAACTATAATTACGCATTCTGGCATTATATATATATATGTATATATATCGATTTTGGAAAAGAAAACTGCTAAATAAAATTTATTATTTTACAATAAGTTATCAATTAAAGAGAAAATTAAACAAATTCCAGTTTTTCACTTCGATTGAATAATTTACCGAGGTATAGAAAATAGCTTATGACCGATGACAAAAATCATTGTAAAATGTATTTCGGGCAACACACCGGGCGTGAGAGCGACGCACAACGCAAAAATTATATATATATATATATATATATATATATATATATATATATATATATAATACATAGGTAAAAAACATAGATATAATGCATAGATAAATATAATACATAGATAAAAAACTGCATGTAACCGTCCCAGAAACGGCACATCAGAACCGATCGATTTTTTGTTTGTTCTTTTTCTTCTATTTCTTCTCTTATTTAATTCAAACCATTTTCTATCTCTCTCTCTCTCTCTCTCTCCCCGGTAGACCTTCGCCAATCGGCTGTTCGGCCCGATGGCCTGGACTATACCGGTCTTCGTCGCCCTCTCGACTTTCGGCGCGGTGAACGGCATCCTGCTGACGTCGTCCCGTCTATTCTACGCGGGCGCCTGCGAGGGACAGATGCCCGAGATCCTGACGATGATACAGACCTCGAGAATGACGCCAACCCCGGCCGTGATATGCATGGTAATTCTATTTATAGGTGTATCGGGCACGATATTTAGCGGGCTTAGCATCACTGAATGTCAAAAATAAAGTACCGATATATATATATATATATATATATATATATATATATATATATATAAATGAAAATTTGACGCTGGACAATAGCCTTTGATAAATTTGAAAAGGTTTCAAATAATTGTTATTTGTATTCGTATTTTAATTTTAAGCACCTTTTTAAATATAATAGATTTACATTTTTTCTTCTAGTTTTTTAAAAGCTCACTTACAATTATTTTTATAGATCGATAATTGTAGCAATTTTGTTTTACTTCAAGAGAGTCGTGCTATTAATGAAAACACTGTGATGATAGTTATTATTAATACTAATAATAATAAAATAATAATAAAATCCAGTATAGAAAATTTACAATATGGAATATAAGGGGAAAAGTGATTTGGTTGAAAGTACCACAAAGAATTCATTGAATAAAAAATTGTTTATTTTAACGAAGATTCATTAATATTCAAAAAAAAAACAGAAAATAAAAAAAATATAAAATAAATAATTTGAATGTAAATAGTCGTCATATTTTCGTCCTTTTACTGCATACTATCCATACTGTAAATTCTTTTGACAATGACTCTAAATGCTTTGTAAATTTTTAGGCTCTCCTATCCATGCTCTATCTCTGCTCATCGGATATCGTAGCTCTTATAAACTACGTAGGATTCGCCACCTGGGTAAGTAAGACGAAACCTCTATTAATGTGTTTTTATAATCGATCGACTCGACTGCGCTGAACGTTAGTAAAACGAAGAAAAAAAAAATTACACTCGACCATATAAACTATTTTTCATTTTCGCGCCGACGTGTATGTATGCTGTATAAATTTTCATAGCGAAACGACGCCTGCAACGATTCCCCTATTACAATAGATCGCTGAGCGGTTTATCGACAGGCGCATTCAATCGTTTTCGAAAAACAAAAGATTCAGATGCAGAGTGAGAATTAATCTGTCCGCGAGTTCGCGACAAGAGCGCGGCGCGAATACACACAGACACACAGACACACAGACACACAGATATATATATATATATATATATAATGACTCGAGCCTACAATCGCTCCCTCGGTAGTACAAGCAAGGTTCGTCGACACCCACCCGGGGTCGTTCCCGCTTATGTAACCGCGCGCTCGAGTCTCCATCTCCACACGTACACTTACACCTAATCGTATCATCGCCTCCGAAACGCCCGACGCGCGTATAAACCGCGTGTAAAAGTGAAAAAAATCCGATATTACACAGATGTATAGATGCGTACTCGTGAGCGTCGCCTCGTGCGTCCTCGTTCTGATTGTTTCTCTGTTTTCCTTCCTCTTTTATGTGCGACATCGACACGAACGACAACGACGTACAAACAGCTGAGCATCGGCGTCTCGGTGCTCTGCGTACCGTGGCTGAGATGGGCCCAGCCGAACCTCCCGCGGCCGATCAGAGTCAATCTCGCATTCCCGGTCGTCTACATCCTGTGCACGCTTTTCGTCACCGTGGTGCCGATGTACGCCAGTCCCGTGGAAACAGGTGAGGGAATGCTATGTACTGATTATTCCGATTGCGACTTGTATTAAACTGAGTTGATAAAGTAAAAATTGGTGGGTTATATCCGCGTCGGTTGCGCTCTTTCTAAATGATCCATAAACATAATTAACCTTAAGAAGATCGACAAGAATCATTGTCAAGAGATGAATTATTCACGTTCGAACGGAATGTAGAAATAATATCGAAATTTTTTTAATAATTCAATCGAATAGATGAGCTGTCATTTTGGGACAACAACGGTTTTTATATTAGACAATGTGTAAATTATAGTTTTACACCAGAGGTACCCAATCTTTTTCGTTCTATCGATCCGTTGGGAGAAAAATAAATTACTACCACTTATTGGTATTTTTTGTATCAGAATTTACTTTGATCAAACTCGTTTAACTAAATTTTTCAATAAATCAAGGTACATCGGTAGTACATTCGTTAAGAGCGATTGAATAGAACCATAGTTTAAATATTGAAAATTACACTGTCTATTTTTTTCTATTGCTATAACAAGTTTCTCTTGCAAAATAATACTCTAAAAATATCAACTTAAAAATTGCAGCAAATTCATTTTTAACGAGGAATCTTCTCTCAAATCTAGTCAACTGACATTTGACTGTATTCCCGAGAACTCCAAAAAAACGTAGTTCACATGCTCAATGATTCGGAAAAGTGCGAATATAATATTAACGATTAATTAGTCAGTGTTTGAAAAATGTCCCAGAATCCGAATGTCCGAACTGAGACGGACAATCAAAGCGACTGTGAGAGATCAACATCGAATCGCCACCTGGCGTCGCCAGTACAAACACTCGCAAACTGATTCGCATAATTAATAATTGTTAAATGCTTCTCCAACAGTTGCGACTCATTCTGAACCGACTTCTAGAAGTAAATTTTACACGATGCAGATAATGCGTAATGCAGAATAGTCGTAATGAATCCGAGATAAACGAACACGCGAACTCGTGCCAATAGATAGGGATAGTAATTAACCAAGATATAATTACATTTCAAAAAATAATTATTTCTAAAAAAAAAAGCAACGATAATACAATCCATTAAAATTTATCAAAGTCGACACCTGGCTGTTCGGATTTCTTTTTCCTTATTGAATCTAAACAAAATACCGATTTCAAAAAAAAAAAAAAAATTGCTCAAACAACTTCATTTCAACGTTCTCATAAGTCTATTTTACGTTGTTGCGCAGGCTACGGGTGTCTGATGATCCTCTCCTCGGTACCCGTCTACTTCGCCTTCATCGCCTGGAAAAACAAGCCGAAATTATTCCAGAAAACAGTCGGTAAGTGCTGAGACCGAGCTCGATATTCATTATATTTTATTTATTTATTCATTGTTATTTTTATTTATTTATTTTTATTTATTTATTTTTTATTTTTTTGTCATTTTAAATTCCTCGTCGCGTGTGAGGGGGCGCTCGATAAACGGCCGAGAGGCGCGGATCGAGACGATGTATTTATAATGTGTATGCGTCGACCGCAACAAAAAAAAAAAAAAATTTCAAGGCCGAAACGTTCTAATTGATTTGTTCCTATAATGCAGGCGCTGTTACGAAAACGTTGCAGAAGATGATGGTAGTCGTCGGGCCGAATAAGACGCAGGTTCAGATCACACTACAGCTATACTTATTATACTCTTATCTACATTTGTCAAGCACGCATTAATTATTTATTAATACTTTATTTATATCTGTCATGTCATATCATATATAGTGATTAACATTTTTAGTGCATCATTTATCTCTCTCTCTCTCTATATATATACATATATATATATGTAACATTGTAACGTTATATTATCAGAATTTAGCAGTTGTGGGGTGCACTAAGCATGCTCATTGTGGTATTATATTTTCACTGATCATAGTCATAAATCGTCCACTCACGCTATCATTAATCATGTATAGTTTTTAAAAAAAAAATTCCTCTTTCTCTCCTGTCATCATTCGAATTTTGAGTTTGCATGCTGCATTTAACAACTTCACCTAAACGACAGACACTCATAATTTCTCTTTAACAGAATCTTCATCGCAAAGAAGAAAAAGGTGGTGTCTAGTAATAACAATAATAGTATGCGTAATAACAATGGCACATCATATGTGATAAGCGAACAATTGCGCGTCGTATACGATGATATTAACTATGGTATTGGTATACTGCCGCTGTATATTACTAACTTTTCAGATTTGTTTTTTTTTTTATGGTTTATAGGAGAGCGTGAGTTTGGATGTAGTTTTAATGGATACCAATCTGTGTAATATAGCTTTTTACATACTATATAGTAAATTTATCAGAATCGCCTGTCTGTATCTAAATAACGTTGTTTTTTTAACGTAGATAATTATAGATTTAAAAAATAATTTTGAAATTTTTTTTATCCTGATAAATCGTGAAAACATTCACTGATGTGAATATGAATGTGGCGTGTGATTAGCGGTAGTTCTTTTTTTCTTTTTATAGAGAACATTTAAAATCGATGTTAATATTATATATTTCCAAAAAATCATACAAGCAAACGAAATTCGTTGCGTAAATTAAACTTGCTGCATTAAGATTCTTTAAAAGTTTTATAAAGTTTGGAACATTATAATGAAGACCATTATTATTTATTCAATATATTTATGAAAAGAAGAAGAATTGGAGTTAGTTTAAAAAATTTATTCATCGACTACATTTTCGAATGCCACGCAGTTTTTCAAAATATTTTTCCAACTCAAGATTGAACGACCGTTCAAAAAGTCTAACATATATATAAAATGATCGCATTAAAAAATGCATCATTGTTTTATATACAGGCAGTCCTTTCTTTTACTATGGAAATAATTCAAGGTATTTTCTTCGTTTGTTTTACAAATAATTGCACGAAGGCTATAAAGTAATTTTTGATATTTCATTTTACCGTAATCAGTTGCACTTAACAAGATTCAATACACCATTTTTTGAAAACAATTATCGAAGTCCTTTGGAAATGGGATACGTTATTTAAGGAATTTAAGATGGCTCGGACGAAGTTTTCCTATGAAGACAATTTTTTTTTCTCCAAAAATTTTAAATTGCTGGTTCGTTTAGCTTAAAAATAATATTGAAAAGAAATGAGGTTAACGATCAATTTTTGGAATTATATCGGTGCTAAGCAATAAAAATTTTTTTTATTACGGATTCAACATGGGTTAGCATTTAATATAGATTCTTATTTTAGTACTATGAGCATGGATTACCGTTCAAAGCTTAAGGTTAAGTGAAATAATCAATATTGTAATGGACGAGGTGAAAAATTTCTTTTTCTCCTATTCCCGTTCGATGCGCAAACTTTCAATAAAAAATAAATCAATGAGACGACTTCATCAATGCTCCTACTTGATAAGGAACTTTGATACAAGCTATCTTAATGTACAATCATTGTTCATATAATATATATACCATTTATTCATTTCTAAGCGTCTAAATTTAAATTTACATCTACCCTGAATTATTTCCAAGAATTTTTATAAAGCATCAAAAATTTACATTACATCCGGGTTCTCCCTTTCTATATAACTCCCACGTAGTCATATATTAACAATTCGTAAAATTATCAATTGCAACGCTCGTCAGTCTCAATATTAATTCATTTTCTCGCCTCTCTATCTCTTTTTGCAGTAAACACCACGAAATTTCTGCAGAAGATCATTCTGGTGGTGGGAAAGCCGAAGGCCGCAAAGGTTTAAAAAGCTCAGCCCGTAAATGACGAAGAACGAAAAGAGAAGAAAAAAAATCAAAAACAAAAAACATACACGGAACCCGGTATACGAATGTTATCAAGTCATTCGATTGGGGGGGGATCGAAGAAAGAAGGTAGCGCGCAACGGCTCAACTAAGTCAGCACGGACGTCCGTAATCAATCGGCAGCCACAGATTGAATAAGGACGGAATCTCGTTTGTTTTTTAGGAACAATCGACATGGCGAACGAATGAAAAAAAAAAAGAAATAAAAAAAAGAATGAAAGAATTAGAAAGCGTATATAGATCTATAAGAGGAAAGTATTTTTGAAATATCGCGTTTATTTAACAGAGCTGTTTTAAAAATATCGAACGTAACGTACGTTACTAAACCTGTATATATATATATATATATATATATATATATATATATATATATATATATATATAACCTCCGTTAGATCCGGCCTTAGCATAATCGTACATCGCTTTAAGATTTTAGTTTTGTTCAATTATCAAAGCTCGTCCATATTGAGATTTAATTGTTACGAATTCTCCTATATAGTATTAAAAATGCGTCCTATATAAATATCAAAACAAAAATAACAGAATGATTATAAATATTAGATACGTTGTAGTACACGTATGAACTTCATAATCTATTTTCAAAATACAATTAAATTTTTCTTATTTCTGCAGCAATATAGATACATATATAGTACGACAATAGAAGCGGCAAGCACAGTGCTATATATATACGTACATTTATGCTAAAACCGGATCCTAGTGTTGCGAAGATATGTATTAAACATAGAATTATATAATATTGCAACGAATCCCTTTGTTTAGAGCAGCCTTGTTATATACCAGTGATTATAATTTAAAAAAAAAAAAAGAAAAGAAAAGGAAAATGTTATCGCTTTGATATATATTTTAATAGATCTGACTCTGTCAAAGGAATCCGTCTGCCCAGATAAATTATATACTATATTTTTCAGCGTACTAATTGGCCATTGCTTTACAATAAAATATATTGTTGTATATATATATATATATATATATATATATATATATATATATATATGTATCTATATATATACACGATTGCCCGATAGTCCCCTAATTTTAAACTGTACAGTCAAAATGTCTTGTTAAAATATTTTGCCTTACAGCTGAAATATCGGATTTTTTTTATGCAATTTCATGCAATGCTAAGATTTGAGTTATGATTTAGTGGCTTTCAATCGATCGGGACGCAGTTGGAATCCTCGCGAACAATCCTAATTTTCAACGGGGAAACGAATTTTTACACGCGGATCTTAATCGACGCTCCCGTATATTACATTACTTAACGAATGACAAGATTGCCACGACGTCGAGTCAGAAAATCTTGTTTGATTTGACAATTCACACACGAGTGGAGGGATTTTTATTTGATCAGAATCCCTACTTTTTAAGGAAGAAAATTCAAATTTCCAACAACAAAAAATTGATTTTATTAATACGTTAACGTACTGAAGTACCCTTAAGATCCGCGGCTGCGTTCGATGGATTTCCTTATCTCGATAATTCAACGCCTGCAGAATTCAAATCAAAGAATGAAATTTTGTTAAAAAATTTTTACTACTGAATTGCTATGGTTATCAATGAATGTAGTTAAGTGTCAGAACGATTTCGTGTTTCTCTTAGATATATATATATATATATATATATATATATATATATATATATATATATATTAACAAAGTATCAAGCCATTCTATACGATCGCTTGTTGCCAAAATCGCCCATCGATGAAATAGAAGCCGGGACAATCGACGACGCTTTCGACTGGTTTTTATGAATATATATATATATATATATATATATATATATATATATATATATATATATACCTGCAATCGAATAAAGAGCGTGAATTGGTTTCAAAGTTTTGCGAAAGATGATTTACAGCTACAATCATATAGCGATGATAAAATTTGCTCAAAAATAAACGTTATGCCTTGATGTTTATTATCAATAACGTCGCATTATATATATATATATATATATATATATATATATATATATATATTAATATTATATTAAATTGGAGTGTTATAATGTCTATTGATAAATGACGTTTTGCATTTGCGATAAAAGAGCGAGACCTCGATAGTTTTGCGTAATATAGGGGTTGATCCGGGCCCCTTCTTAGGCATCGTAAAAAAAATGGAAATTTTCGTTTGAACTAAGCGGGTATAATATCTCATTCTTAGATTTTTAACATGCCTTTAATGGAAAGAGCGTTTTTTAAGATTATTATTATTAATATTATTACCATCAACTTTGTATTTTAAAATATATATTCTCTAAGCCCAATTCATTTTACATCGAAGCGGATACTGCTTTATTGGAACAATCGTTCTTTACAAACGGTGCAACGTGTCGAAGCTGCCAAATGCCCCGGACGGCAAAAGTGAATTCAAAATCGATTCATTTTGAATTGCATGATTTTTTTTTTGTATGAATTCACTATGAATATACAATACTAATTATATCGAATACTCTCTCATCCGAGAAACGAATTATGTGCCACTGGTGAGGAAAAGGAATTCGTCAAAAATTAAAACATTTTTTAAAAAATAAATCATAACTTTTTCATGTAAAGCTCATAAATATATGAACTTTCGTTAGATTTCTTATATTAAGCTAGAAAAAAAACATATGCGAGTGAGTTAGTGGACACCGCACTCCATCTTTTGGTTTAGATTTGGTTAAAAGTTTTTGAAATGCATATAAATAAAAGATGCATTCAGGACAAATTCGAATCTATTAATACTCAATCAGTAATTGGGGAATATCTAAATACAATGTAATTTTCATTATGTTCGCGTAATCAAGTTCATAAAGTACTCGATTTTTTCCTTCTGCGCATGAATTTGGCATATTATATGAATTAAATAATACATAATAATGAATTCAACAACAAAAATTAAACTCACGAACCGGAATTTATTTTAATATTTTTCGAAGAATTTTGCCCGTCTCGGATATCAAATTAGCGCGATGCAAAGAGATAGGTTTTTTTTTTAAATATTAACTATAAATTTTTGTTTACCAAACACGCTTACTTGGCATGTGTATGTGTGTGTGTGTGTATTTTAGAACGTTATGGAAAAACATTTGATGCAGCGTTTATCCGAGGTATATATACATTCGAGTGACTTTTTCTACAGCGTGCGTTTTGCGATTATATAGTATGCTGAGTTATAGATTGTCGCAAGAAAAGCAAATATTGAATTTTATGTGAATAACGAAAGTTTTTTAAATCAGCATTTTAAAATACAGAAGAAAGACGCGTATACAGAATTTGACAAGAGACACCTAGAAAAATTTTGTTAGATTGAATTATTTATACAAGGCGTACGTCATTTGTCAACCATTTGTCAACCCATTGCTTGTATATATATATATATATATATATATATATATATATATATATATATATATATACCTACTTGCTTCGTTATTGTAAACTAGACATAGAAGGGCTGTTGATAACATTGATAACAAAGTTCAATCGTTCAAGTATAATAAGTGTATATGGAACTTTTTTTTTTATTTTAGTTTATAGAACTACATTATAGCTGCGTCTCCATAATCCCAAAAGCCATTTGCTACTTTAATCCTACGCTATTCTTTTTTTCGGAGTTACTCGTCATTTATGTAGTATAACGTTTATTCGAATCATTCCAAATGCGACTATGTATATAAGCCACTGTACACAGATAATGCAAAATTCGCAACATTGCAACAATGCCTCTTATGCGAAATATGTAATTTTTAATTTAGCAGCGATGCATCTTATTTCTATATTTTATATCAAGCGTATATATATATATATATATATATATATATATATATATATATATATATGTATATATATAAATTTGTAACGACAAGTTTTGAAGAATCAGTGAGCGCGATGCATGAATATAGAAATGGCCTTTATAGCGATGTGAAATGAATTTGCGAGATACATATTTATGAGCGACTGTCCAGATATTCATAATTTTGATGCAGAATTTTGTGCTCCTTTCTTAATTGTTATCCAATAATGAATTTCAAGCGCTTTGTCAAAGTTTTCGAGCGCTTTTTTTGCAACAATACATATTGTAGAGAATATTTATAAATTCAGATATGTGATCCAGATGTACGTTATATACTTCAATTGTAAACGACAGGGATGCGCGGAAACCATATATATGTGTATATATATATATATATATATATATATATATATATATATATGCATATGTAATAAGTATATGTAATAACACTGTGTATAATTAGCTTTTGAAAAGTAAAGTTTTTGTATGTATGTATGTATGGCCGCAGTTAATTAGGAGAAACATATCTTGAACTGAAAAAAATGTTATGCCGGACCAAAGGAAGCACTTATGATATATATATATATATATATATATATATATATATATATATATGCGATACACGCCCATGAATCTAATGAAACTGATGGATGTGTAAATCTTGCGCTTGTATTCCGTACCTATTTTCTTACATACACATACACTGTATAATGTCCGTTGCTTTATAAACCATTTCGAGTCAACACAGCTCCTCATTAACTTTATTTTTTACACACACACACACACACGCGCGCGCGCGCGCGCGTGCACACAATGTTTAACTTATAGAAAATGTGCTAGATTTATATTTTTTTTTACATCCACATAAAGCAATAGACTGAATGATGAGCTGTAATATCGAATCTTTATTTTTATTTATTTTGGGTAGAATGAGTATGAAAAATTGCGCGAGTATAAACGTAAACCGAAAGCTTTTTATTATACGTCTAGTTTTGATTCTAAAAGTTGTATGGGAATCGAAACGATTCATTTTCCCCAATTATATTCCGTATGTGTATGTATATGTGTGTGCTGCATCATATTCCACTTTTTAAACTGAAGGACAATAAGGCTTCGACTGATAATTAGAATTATTAAACAACAGAACGAAAAAAAAACAAAAAACAAAAATCGTTGCTGAGGAGCGAAAATTTCTATCAGTATATACAGTAATTATAATTATCTCGCAGTAACGTGAAATTGCATATTTTTAATCAAATCACATTTTAACTAAACAACAGACATGTTGTATTTTAGAACGATTTTTCTAATTTTAACAAAATCTTACACGTTATTAATCTGCCAGTTAATGAAACGATTTATTTTAACAAGGACAAAATGGAATAGACTTGAAAGAACTTGAATTACTAACACATAAAGATGTTATTTATTACAAGAACAAGAACAAAATCATATTAATTTTGAAAAATATTGTAGAATGTTAAGAAAATCAGGAAAGCTTATGGAAATTAAGCAATCATGAGAGTTTCATAAGAAACAACAAGCCTCCACTGTAACGTAGTAATTTTGTACACGATTTAGATTTTGACGTAATAATAATATATTTATTATTTCACGATTAATGGCCCATAATTCTAAAATGACATTCGATTAAAATTATTTCATTCGAAAAATGGGTGTCAGGTACAAGAAGATGAAAGGTATTGTAAAATGTTTTTTCTATACGCGAGATTATACTAAAGAAAAATCTATATATTGTATAAACGCATTTGAAATTGATCGAAAATATACGTACAAACTAATGAAAATTGAGCATTCCACTGTTCCGCTAATGGATACAGTAGCTTAGGATCCGAATGAATTTTGAGACAAATTAAAATAAATAAATGAATTATGACAATATGTACATAAAACCAAACGACTTTTGTAAAAAAAAAGAACGAGCAATTATTTTTCTCCTATTACTCAACATTCCAATCTATTATTGTTTGTGATAAAATGAAATAAATCGATTCTGTATAGTTTGGTGGAGAATAGTATAGTTATAATAAATTATAAAAATGGGTGTAAATAATGAAAAGAAAATAATTGTTTAATAATGAATTCAGCCAAATTTCGAGGACAAAAAAGGAATCGAAACTGCATTTTTAATGTTGCAAGTGTACATGTTTATATTTTCATGTATAAATATATATACAAGCTATAAATATAAATAAGGTATATAAAGTTATATGTTATATATTTATAACTCATAGACAACTCAGTATATATATATATATATATATATATATATATATATATATATATATATATATATCTGCAGATTTATTAAATTAATATTTATGTAAATTTTTCTTTTCCAGCAGTCATACAGTATTTATATATGTAAAATGATTATAGCTTATAGAAGAAAATTGAATAATCAGTTGGCTTTGTCGATCTGAGGAACAAAGATTTTTTTATTTGGTTATAAAAACGAACGCAAAAATGCATTCATTTCGTGTTGGATAATTGCACATTTTTTTGAGCTTATAATAGCTTTTCGACAGCATTATGCGGGTCCTATTTTTTAATTTCGGAGTAAAATAATAGACTTTGATAGATTTTATTCGAATATTTTTGGATATTTCACAAATCATTTTTTGTTCTAAAGTATTATAAAATACTTTATTAATATTTCATTTCTGGTTTTTGTTTGAGCTAAAAAATAACTAAAATTTAGGATACACACGTATAAAAACATATATATATGTATATATATGTATATATATATATATATATATATATATATATATATATATATATATATATAGATGTTACAGAATATAAAGTTCTAAAGCTTAAGTAGTCGTTTTTTTTACACATTTGCCACATAACTACACAATTTATAATGATAAGAAGATTATTGAAAGACAAATCGTTATGATTAACATCTTGAAAACGTACATAAATATTAAAAGAAATCTATTAACATTTAGAAGTCTCATACTTGTTACCGTACATCAGATTAATAAATGCTCATTTTGTTCATCGTATCCCTATTATAGTCTATGTACATTACAAATTTTCTTTAATACGTACTTCTATACGCATGTAAACTCTAATGTATGTAAATTCTGAACAAAAAATACGGTTTTGTTTTTTATTTCAAATTGTGTAATTTTCAAAATTTAATAATTACATCCTATTTTTGTTATTTTCTAAAATCCAAATTCTAGCTGAATATTTTAACAACGATAACGTCAATGTGCCAATGTCGTAAGCGTAGTAACGTTAATGTGTTCACATTTAGTCATTAATCAAAAACGATATTTATAATTTATGTCAGCATTGGGAAAGAACCATCGCATTATCTACAAATAACTCTTCCTTTACGCTTAATGTCCTTCTATTTCAAGTATATTTATTCTTTTTTTATGCAAACTGCATATTATGAATTGTGTTACTATAAAAAACTTTATGCAGATTTATTCACACATTAGTCACGAATTACACGTTGGCATTTAACTATCAGACAAATACCAATGTGGAATGGTATATTGAACAATTCACAAAATTCATATTACTTCGAAATCTTATAAATAGTATATTTACTTTAGCTATCGTATAAAATTAAAACGAATCGTGTATAAGTAATTATTAATTTTCTCCAAAATTTCTTTTGGACGAAAAACTTCATTTTTATTTTAAACAAATGTAACCAAAATAAAACGGTAAACATTTCATATTTTACTGAAATTTTATACGATTAATGAAGAAAGGATTTACTTAAAAAATTATAAATGTTTAATGATGAAAATTTATTATTAATAATGTTATGATGTGATCTTTTAAGGAATGCTGTTTTTACAGTATCTAAATATATTATCCCTTGAATTACATTCTCTTAGACATACATTTGCCAAAAAAATATTTGAATTCTAAATGTCTACTTATTTAGTGCATCTTCGATAGCAGAAAAGATTTTTCGATCGAAGAACAATAAAAATATTCCCCCTTATGCTATATAGCTAAATAATTATTTTCATAAATAATGAAAAATCTCAGCGAAATAAGTGGAACGAAAAAAAAAACGATGAGCAGCAGCTCTTGCGTTTAAATTCACTTATACTGCATTATTATTACTGCATTAATTTTCGAGTAAATATTTTCATGATTTCAAACTTCCTTATATTGATAAGAGCATAAACGTACAGTTGTATTTCATTAAAATTATCAAAATAAGAATAAAATTAAAAACAGCTTTTTAAGTTACACTTTTACATAATTACTCTTTAATTTTAAAAGTGTTACTTAAAACTAAAATTCTAGATTTTCATAATATCGATCGAAACCTATACGATATCCTTAGAGAAGATCAATTAGAACTCTGCTACCATCTCTTTTGAATAAAATAAATAATATTTTATACATTTCTTTTGCGACGGATTCATAGGTTCGCGGAAATAATGTATATTTCGCAGTCAGACTTTTACACTTAAAAAACAATATACAGTGAATACTAATCAATGAAGATAAATAATTCCATATATAGAAAATAATAAAAACATTTTCGTACGAGTTT
>JACCIC010000011.1:2637500-2715000 GCA_018907035.1 Sycobia sp. Sy_11
TACCTAATTATGATTGTACATTTATTATTTTTACGATTAGCTTGGAGAGCGTTCTTGCAAAAAAACGTGTATTGTTATTACGCCGTTTAATGACGCGGAGACAGACGGCGTGCTTCGAACTATGTCTCTATATATTAACAAGAAGAAAAAAGTCATTTCCTCTATCAATGGCTAATCAATCGTATAATATTCAATTTCAATGGGATTATGCGATAAGTGCCGACTTTACGGACTGTTTTACGGCCGTAAATTACGCCCTTTATGGACACGCGCCTCGCGAATTTCGCATTTTTCAGATATTATTTTATCGAAAAATAATGCCCCGCACCTCGGCTGTAAAACTTTTTCAAAACCTCGCGCGATAACCGCCCAACTCCCCCCCCCCCAACGCCATACCGCTTCGCGGGACTCCCCCGATGCTATTTATTACGAGGGTGTCGTAAAGCCCCACTTTACGGCCCCGGGTATGCGAAAAGTGCCGTTCCTCGCGCTTTAATGCCACGGTCACTTTATCGCTCGTCCATACCTGTATCTGAAAGATATCGATTCTCTGAGTTTCATAAATAATGCATTTTTCGCACAATGTCGCGATGCGAACGATGGGCCGGAATTAAGCCTCGCTGGCTTAGGCTCGTTTCGCCCGTACGTTCAATAATTCCAATTGGGAGGCGCATTAGGGACAATGTACTCACTTCGTTCTGCCAAGGAATCGAGACGCTGCCAGTGTTGAATTTACTGTAGAACGTGTCGTCCGTCGCGTCCAGATTCACGCCCTTAACCGTGGAAAATTGCTCGATGTCGAGAACGTCCTTGGCGTAGACCGCGTGCGGCTGCGTAAATTGAAAACAAAAAAATAAATAAATAAAAAAACGAAAAAACATTTCGTATTAAAAAATTCAATAGTCTGGCCAAGATGGGCTTTTGTATTGTCGTTCCTCGATCGGTCTGATCTTAAGCCCATCGACGAATAACTCCTGCGCACCCGCGCGCCGGACAGACATGTACATAAATATTTACTTTTTTTTGCGATTGCAAAATTTAAAGGCTATATATATATATATATATATATATATATATATATATAGCACACGATATATAGTCGTATAAAAGTGGAAGCCATATAATATTAAAAACTATACATTCTGTAGCGCGAACTATCGAGAAAAGCGCCACGGCGAGCGGGAGTTATAAATTGAATACTTCAATGCGCCCTGGCGAGCTATTGTGCCGTGTGCTCGAATTTATTGCCCTAAAGCCCGATTATGAAACGGTGCTTTTAGTTTAGGAGCCGATAAAAGGGCATAAGTCTGCTTATAAAAGACACGAAGTTTAATATCATAGGTTTCAAGTATCTATCTATATAAATATGTGTAGTATCGGGTTTATCCCGTTATATTTGCCAAAACCATTCGGTAAAGCAAGCGTTTCAAGTATATCTAAACACCGGGAATCGATTCGACAAACAGTAGATAAAGTATATTTTCTGAATGATCCGGCGAATGCCATTGTTTTTATCCGCGAGCTTAACAAAAATTAATATCTCGTCGAGGCTGAGCTAACATTATTTGATAAGAAAAAAAACCTTGCATCGAAATCTCCCGCGTTACACATGTACATATCTTTGTTAGAAATAGGCAGGATTCAACATTATTTTGAAGGGGGCGGGAGTAAATTTTGCCAAAAGTTAATCTTTATATTTATCCTTTTTGAGATTCTTTATTTATCGATCTTGCGTGACTTTGAAATTACACGTAACTATTTTTGCAGTAAGCTAGTCATATATAACGATGCAGAATGTGATAAAAAACGACATACACATTAAACTGAAAAATCCTTTTACCAAATTACTTTTATTGGTCTTACGGTCTTTATGGAATAATGTAATTGTAATTATATACTGACAGTCAGACTGTCTTTTTTATAACCACCCCCTCAGATTCTGAAATAAACATTACTGCTCTATATAAAATAAAGTTAAAGAAAAATAAAAAAGATATACTATATAGGATAAGTTAGTAAAGGACAATTTGATGTGTCCGTCGTTTTGATTCTCTTTGGTTCATCTTCAAGGAGTAAATATTTGTTAATGGCATTAACAAATATTTTAACTTGATTTTCGATAGCCCACGTAAGTATAATTATTGATTTGTAAAAGTTTAATTGTAAATCGTATAAAACTAATGAAGTATATGCCTAAATTATCTAGAAAAATAGTTAAGTTTACTGCTAAAGCCTTACCAGATCGGAAAATAAAGAGTAGTAAAAGAAATAAATCGAAAAGCTTGCATTCATTTTGACCATCAAAATTTACTCCAACGCTAAGTATTTGCTCCATAGAAAGTAAAAAAAAAAAAAAAAAAAAACAGTCACGAAACGTAACTGACGATTCCGCACTCACATCCGGTATGAACGGCGGCTCCCACATGCCCGCCTCGACCCTCTTCCAGTTCATGCACTGGAAGAACGTGTGCAGCTTCACCTCCTTGGCCCCGTGCCTGCCGCACTTGCAGCCGAGCCTCGCCTTCGGGCTCTTCTTGAGCAGCTGCTGGCACAGGCCCTTGGCCTCGTCCGTGAACTTGCTCGAGTACTTCTCCTGGTCCTCCTTCACCCGCCTGTCCACCTCGTCCCGCTTCACCTTCTCCTTGCGCGCGCGGAACGGCGCCTGGCCCTCGATCATCTCGTACAGGAGGCAGCCGAAGCTGAACCAGTCCGGCGAGAACGTGTACTTCTCGTTGTCGATCACCTCGGGGGCCATGTAGCCGACGGTCCCGACCCGGCCCCGCACCATGTCGCCCTCCGTGATCTCGACGGCGAGGCCGAGGTCCGAGATTCGCACGTGGCCGTGGTCGTCGAGGAGGATGTTCTCGGGCTTGCAGTCGCGATAGACGATGCCCTGCTGATGGAGGTGCTCGAGGCCGCAGACGACCTCGGCCGCGTAGAACCTGGAACGGGGCGCGTGAGTTATGTCGTTGTAGAGCGGCAGTACGCGCCGACGCCGGATGGACCTCTGCCCGTTTAACGAACTCGGCGCTCGAGAGCAGAGCGGAGGGAGTCGAGTCGGATTTTTCACCGAGACGTACTAACACATGGGACTAGCATCGGTGAAAAATTCCGATTAGAATCGTCTTCGTGCGAAATCTCGGTCTCGAACGATCTCTTTCTTTAAATATTGAATCTTTATTACGTTACTCTCAGAACTGTCGAATGTATTTGCGTTTAACCAACGAGCCGATCAATTTTTACAGGCACAAAGTGTTACACGAGATATCAGAAAATAGATTGGAATAATAATAAGGGCTATAAATAAATGGACGTTTACCATCTATTGACCAGTTGGAATTTTTCACATGTTTTGACGGATCTGCCCGATAAGTATCTCTTATTTTTCTATAGATATTACTTGAATGACAACGTTATCGCAATATAGTCCATTCATTTTTACTAGAATTTTATTTGGTTACGATAACGCTTAATCACTGGATTAGATAAGTTGATTATATATGACTATTTATAGATTTAATATTTACAAAAACTCGTTGGTTAAAACCGACCTATAGGATAACAAATTATCCACTTATCTTGTGTTCTCATACATTGCATATTAAGGATCTATAAAAAACCAAAACCGAATCACCATCGACCCTGACCCCGTGAAATAATTAGACTAACAACTCCGTTACACTAAAGCCTTGTGCCCGAAAATGCCCAGGACAGAAATTCTAAATCCCAGGAGTATTATAAACGTCCTCCACCCCGCCAGATCGTTATCCTTCGCATCAATATGTAGAAATAAACCGGAACGAACACGTGCCAGTGTAAATAAGCGTCTCGATAAGTCTGGCTATTTATTCGTAATTCAGACCCTTATCAATAAATTGCCATGGACGCGGATCCAAATAAATTCTCGTAACCTACACGACCTACATTGAACGAGGCGATTCCGTAATTTACATATAATATGGATTTTTCAGATGTGTTCAATCTCGAGCACGTCCAGCAGCGGCGCCAGAGATTATATTTAAAAATTACGCAATATGATATATTGCATATATATATATATATACGTCTGTGCGCGTATTTGATCAATAATCAGTCGCAAGTTCGAGCGATACGATCAAAAGCTTTTTGTACAAATCGTCGACCGTTACAGCGCCCTCAAACGGCCCTCCGCGAATCGATATTACACGCGCATTTCATACGTGCCACTCGTTTACGGTTAACGAGCTTGTTACAATTCTCGCGGCTCGAAAGTATCGTTCCCTGTCGCGGTAAGTGCACGCGCGCTCGGCGAATATTGCCATTATGACATCTCCGACGGCGCGTGCTATATATGTACAGATACACGGGCGCATCGCGCTCCCGCGCACCACCGACCTGGCCCTATTGATGTCGAAGCCGGGCTCGCCGCCCATGTTGTAGATGTGGAACTTGAGGTCGCCGCCGTTCATGATGGTGAGCACGAGGCACAGCGCGTCCTTGGTCTCGTACGCGTAGGCAAGCGACACGACGAATTTGGAATTGATCTTCTGCAGTATGTTCTTCTCGATCAGTACCATGGCCTCGCCCTTTCGCTTCTTGATCCGTTTCTTCTCGAGCTTCTTGCAGGCGTACATCTTGCCGGTGGCGCGTACCTGGCAGGCGCACACCTCGCCGAAGCCGCCCTTGCCGAGGACCCGATACATGCGGAAGGTCTTGTAGGTGACTGGCTGGCCCTCGAGCCACTTCCATTGCAGATACCTGTTGGGCGTAATATCGCGTCGTGTTCAGTGCGCACAATGAGTATTTAATGAAGATGAGCGATTGGCTTTTACACGATCAATCGAATGCGATGCTACCATTTTATATGATTATATTTTTATATAATGCTTATATACAGGTTCGCGAGGTAGAAAAATAGTTGCCTGCCCGGCAGATTGGGCAATGATATTCGTATGTGCTTAGCCCGTGGAAGCTGAACATGATATTAAGATTTGTACGAGTTGTCGGGATTACACAAGAAAAAAAATTTTAAATATACAGAGTGTTCGAAGTTCAGGAAAGCCGCGTCATTCAGATCTTAATTTTTCTCTGGACATTTATAGTTATAACCGGAAAGTCCAATTCAAAGTCAACTTAATGTTTTTAAATTGAGGCTCCTTTGTTAGATATAGCATTCTCGAAGACTGAATAATTTCACGTTGTGATATGATTGCGCGTTTGGGATAGCAAATGCATATTTACGTAAAAGATTGACTATGAAAAAACATTTAATGTGATAGCTAAGGTGAAAATTACAATCACTATTGAATAATAACGGAAAACCCTAGGCAAAACGCGTGGTTCAAGAACTTTCCCTAAATCTTAAACACCCTGTGTATTTAACAATGTTTTTTTTTTACAAAATATCCAAATAAGTTCAGGACAAAAGTCAATGTTCTATTCAGCGTTGATCGATCAAAATACACGAGAATACCCTTGTCTGGTCTCTGGCATGGACAAATTTTTTTCGTTCATCCATTACCAGTGATATGTCCATGTAATTAGCACATTTTTCAACATTATTTTTATAAAGTTTAAGTCCAAAATTATAAGAATTGGATAAGTGAATTTTAAAGTTAATTTTGTTCTTTCTGCACCATTGGGAATCTGTTTAACGTCGTAATATTGAATTCTTTAACATTGAAAACAACTTAAATCATCGCAAAATCATTTCTTACTTCAAAATATGTAAAATCCTTTATACAAAAAAAAAAGAAGAAAAGTCGAATTCACATACCTGTAGAAATAGAAGGTGGTGAGAAAAGCGGCGAACGGCTCGCCCGCTAGGAAGTTCTTCACCGTCTGAGCGATCTCGGAGAAGATCTCCTTGCCCGCGCTGCCGAGCCTGTCCTCGCACTGACATATCAGGGCGTCGTTCAGTATGTCGACCACTTCCGAGCCCTCGTGCTTGAGATGCTGCTCGAACAGGAGCTTCGCTAGCTCGGTCCTGTTCTCGTCCATCTCGACCTCGTACTTTTCGATCGCGTCCAGAAAGAGATTGTAGCGATGGTAGGCCGGCTTCTTGTCCTGGCAATACTGCCGGAACAAGAGGCGGCCGATCGGCTGCTGATCGACCACATAGCTGTATCGGATGTCTGCGGGCAGAGCGATTGGGTAAGCTGGATATACATCTACGAGCTTTCTTTGTGCTTATATTACATAAAAGTATAAATATATCTGTCGTATGATTTTTTAACAAATATGTATGTCGAATCATATGTAGGTATAGAGCATTGCGAGGGTAACTTGTGGTCGACGGTGGTTAGGGATTTTTTTTTTTTTTGTTTCGATCTACACGCTACCGTATTTCTCTTGCCTCGGTGAACTAGTTGCGGTGAAAATCGATAGGACAGTGTATGCGACACGAAAGCGATTTCATCTAGGATACGATCGATTTTACTATCGAGGAAATCGTTGAAACGACGATGCTCGATTTAGACTCACATGAGGAAATTGAAACAAGTTTTAGATATTAGATATTCTTTTGGTAAATTCACGATTGTTTTTTACCATAGACGTGGTTTATAGAATCTAGTATATGTAAGGGGAAAACATAAATCACATTATTTAGAATTAGTTCTAGAGAATTAGTTCTACTTTGGGTATTTATATGAGGGCAAAACCTGAAAAAGTACAGAATTTTTTTGGTAGAAAGTTCAAAGAATTATAGTTGGCATCGAAGTATTATTTGAAAGGAAAAACATTTTTATCTCTTGAGAAGGTTCTATGTATGGAATTCCTCATATTGAGCATATGCCAGTTGCATCAAAAGTAAATAACTAAAAATGTAATGTATTATTTAAATAAGTTGGACAAGATAAAAAACTATTTCTAATTTATTCATTCGATTATTAATTACTTTATGATTTCGTAAATATTTTTCTGTTTTATCACAGTACTATTCATACCAATGATTTCACATCATTTTCACTCATGATATTATATCTATACCTATTTGATAGTAAGTAATGCAATGATTGGGATAACGGCTCTTATAGCAAATAATTCCCTGCTCTCGTAGCAAACTCCCAAGTCCGATAATGTACAATACGTAAATTGAAAATGATCTATCATTTGATAGTAACTTTAGAACTATTTTTACATGGTTTATTTTTTTATCAACATTCTAATTGTCTAATGAACAAATTCGACATAAATATAGATAAGGCTAAAATAAATATGATAATAATATTAATAATTCTTTTCTGAACAATATTAAAATCTGCTCAATCAATTTTGTAAAATCCATGTTCTAGAATTTTTTAGTTTTCTTAAAACAATAATTGTCATTAATTTGTATACAATTCGTATTATATTTCAAACAATATAAGATGATAACTTGATAGAGTAATGTTTTTTATGTTACAATCATAAGATTTTATAGCTTGTAAAAAAGTTTAATTTATCATTGTAGGATCATGTGGTCCATTATCAGAAACCCGAATTTTTCGATACAGCAAAATTTGCGCCGAGCTTTCCCCCAAGACAGAATATCCAAATCACCGGCGAACTCTTCTCGTCTCGCGTACGTTATATGTTATAAATTATACAGCGAGATATCCGGAAATTAGACAAGCTCATCTTCTGCTGCTGGCCACGATAACGATTCCACACACATACACATACACATACACACACACACACACACACACACACACACACACACACACGGTGCCGCGTGGCTTAAATTAATTATTCAGACACTTTCACAAATTGCCGTTCGAGGAAACTTTATATATTATACATCAAAAAGCGGGGGGGGGGGGAGAAAAAGCACGATGCTCGCGGGAAGAATCTACCCCCCGTACGATTGGACGATTAGATACTCGCCGCGTTAGAGCGTAAACGATGTCCGCGGGCTTTTATACATAAATATATATGTGCATACTATATTGGTAGCGCAATTCTATGAAGGATTAAGCGATGCGCTGAATGATTAATTGAGGAGGTGCTCAAAAAAATCCTCAATTTTTTCTCGATGATCAGAGAAAAAAGTTTAATGTCTTGATAAATCATCGTAATAATTATTCTTTTGATATGATGCGTTTAAATTGTTTTGTTTTTTTGTTTTTTCATTTTGAAAAACGTGCCCGCGATAGGATGCATACGCCTGAAATTGTTCAGGTGGTGGAAATAAAAGCAAAAGGTTTAAAAAGAGATTGAAAAGAGAAATATATTTTCGTCTTAATGTATGGGCAAAGGTATAGTTTTAAGGTTTTTTTAGTCAGGAACGTGACATTTTTTGATTAATAATCATAGATTTAACCTTTTTTTGGAGTTGCATAATCTATATGTACTGTCAAATAATGGAATAGTTTTATATATATACCGCTTGTATGCGTAGTTATCATTAAAGATAAGATAAATTATTATTCGAGATTTCCTCTATACCAATCAATGAACAGATTACAGTACATATTATTCACCCCTCCCCTCCCGCTGTTCGTCCCCTGGACGTAATTGTAATTATTCTTCACAGGAAGTGCTACACACACACACACACACACACACACACTTACGCGCGCGCGCGCGCACACACAAAATATCATTTGAAACCTACGGTACAGCTGAGAATGAGAAAGTATCGCAAGTTTAAGTCCCGGATTTAAATGGAATTTATTCGCCTGAATTTTTTACATCATAAATAAGCAAATCTCCTGTGAGTAGGTAATTAATCCTAAACGCTCAAAATTCTCTTTGTTATGAACATGAATAAGTTCCTAATGGCATGTGCTTATATAAGTACATTTTTATGTCTTTTCATGGTTTCTATTTACTTCAAATCTATATGTATATACATTCAATAAATGACATAAACAGTAAATAACATTAATGTCAGATAGAAACGTATATATCTTTGACTCTGTAATTATCGTTAACCTATACTGCACCGGTATAGAATTAACCATAATTACAAAGTAAACTTTAAATGCCTCTCTAATATTCTTCTTATATTAACAAAAACTTTCATTCTTTCAGTGTATCAGTATTGATCTTAAGTATAACTATGTAGGAGCCATATCGAAATATATAAAAACGAATTAATATACAGTTCATTTGTTACGTGCCATTAGTAAACTATACGCGCGTGTAATACAAAATTTCGAAATACACACTCTTTGCCTGCCAGGAGAAAAAAACAAAACAGAACAAAACAAAAAAAAAAAAAGACGACACTAAAGATACCGATTTAGCCTCCGAGTGTCAGTCAATGCACTTCGTATATGCGTATACGAGCGCTGCAGAAGCAGCCGGCGGATCCGTACACTATATACATATATATATATATATATATATATATATATATATATATATATATATAATTACTTGCCAGCTTGACGGGGCTCACGGGAGGGGGGCGGGGCGGGGCGGCATTATAAAAGGGTTACTCGTTTCCCTCTCGCTCGGACGCGGGCGAGCGCTAAGGCCGGCACGAGATTCATATACAAATTTGCATTTAGAGAAGTCGCTGCGTCGTCGAGCGCGCGAATTCCGATTCCACCCATTCCCGCCCCACGACATGACTTTTTTTGACTCGCTGTCGTTCAGGGGGTGTTAAACGTCCTCCCATCAAAGCGCGTCCGGGAAGTTTCTTGCTCCTTCACTATCTCTCTCTCTCTCTCTCTCTCTCTCTTTATCTCTGTATCTCTCATTCTCCCTCTAAGTCCGTAACTCTCGATTTACAAAAGAAGGCAAGAGAGCACATAAACGGCAATTCTCTGTATAACTTCGTCGACAGGGGCGCGAGCTGAGTTCCTTCCGTTTCCTACACACACACAACACACACACACACACACACACACACACACACGAACTCCCGCGCTCTGAAACTTTCCTGAAAGTTGATTATTATATATTGGTTTTGTCGCGCAGTGTCACGGAATTCAATACATTTATACAATGCGCCGTCGGAGCAAAATTCTACGGTATTATATCAAATCAAGGTAGCAACACGTCGATGGAGAAAAAAAGGCGTGCTTCATGGGGCGGAAATAAATTTTAGAGAAAATTGACAAATGTTTTTTTTTCACTCACCGAACTTCAGTTTCAGAAAAGTTCGAATGAGCATTGAATCTTTTTTTTTTATTATTAGATTGCCTATTATGTATTACTTGGCTTCGTTGCGCACAGATAATTATCTTTGTTATTTGATGAATGATCGCTATTATACATGTTCGATATAATGCAATCGAAATCTCGATCAATCTTTCAACGATTTGACGACACATTATACTTGCCTGTGTTACACTATCAATTTGAACTTAATAATGACTTTTTTTGTATTATCTGCGAAAAAAGTTCTTGATATATAAACACGTGTATGAATTCATTTGTAACATTCTTTATCTGGATAGCTTATGAGTGAATCGAGTAGTATTAACGGTTTGGGATATCAAGTATGTTTAGTTGAATGATTTTGTTCAAATTTAAACAAAATACTCTGATAAGAGTAAGATTAATTTACTAATAATAAGGTAAATCTTTGCCAAACTCAAACCCACGTCCTACATTATATACAGCATGTATAATTTATTTAAAAACAAGAAAATTTTTATGTTTTTATTACTGTGCTTCTATATTTAATTAAAAATTAAGTCATGAATTTATTCATTACAGTTTCTGATTCTGATTTATTTATTTTTCTAAAAAAGGACCTGAGACCCCATTTTACCGACACAAGTTCTCAGGATTTATTCGTTGTTATATCATTAAATAATTAATAATCTAGGTCGTGAAGTTGCTGTACGCGACTGTAATTCTTCTCTATTACATTTTCTAAGAAGTCAAACTTAGTTTGTTTATATTAAATAAATATAGTGAATAAATAACAATCCGAACGTTGGAAATGAAATTTTAAGCGAAATAACATAAAACCCATGCCAACGTGTACTTTACACTTACCAGCGGTTCAACCTACGATTACGAAATAATGAAAATAAAACAGCGGTAATTAGTCTAATTATAGTAATTATAATTCTTCTCCGTTATTCCCACCCAAGCATTGCTATTTGGATATAGCTTCAAAACTTATAAGCGCTCCCGCTTGATGTTCTCAATCTCATATATAAAGTGTCCAACGCCTAAACTCTCGCACGGCTCGAATATGCTTATCCCGCGTGTATATGTATATATATATATATATATATATATATATATATATATATAAACTTCCCCTCCAAACCTTTCGCCCCGCAGCAGAAGCAGTAGCTCTCGATTAATACCCCCCCCCCCCATTGCTTCCCGTTGGCCAAAACGCGCTCGCCGTCGCCCGATCTAATTGCGCGTTGGGTCCACGAGCGTCGCCGCCGCCGCCGCGGCCGAGCTCCATCTCCGTGTATCGCCATCTTTATAAATTTTAACGATTAGCCAGCGGCCCAGCGGCCGAGTTCGCGACGGTGATAATAGTACAGGGGTGTATGCTTTTTCGTACGTACTCACAGACGTGTCGGTGCACGCACACGCTTGCGAATCGTTGAAGGGCCGTACAGTGCAATTTTCAGCGAACGGTATTGGGAAGTGGTATTTAAGAGAACAAAAAAAAAAAAAAAAAAAAAAAACGTAAAAGTCACGACCAAGCTAACTCTAAGCGTCCGAAGTGAATTGGAAATCAATCTTGAATCTCTGTTACGTTTGGAAGAAAAAAACATTCATAATCAGATTGATTTTATTCTATAAACTATTGTAGAAATTAATTTGCACTCTGCCTGGGTACTGCTACGAATCATGATAGAAAAAGGGTCATACTTCCTCGACAGCGTATTTTTAAGTTACACCTGTAATTTTGTTCTCTTGCTCAGCATGAATATCATGCAAAGGCACGTTACCCTTAATAAATACTATTGTCGCCTTGCCAGCCAAACGGAAATCACGCGTCAGATTGCAAATCTAATCTTAGCTATCGAAATTTTTTTATTTTATTTCGAATAATGATTTCTTTTCATTGCGCGCCTTTCTCATTTACACGCCTCTTGATATTAAATCACGATTAAAGTTCAAGTGCACAGTGCGGCATATTAGAAAGATTTACTTATATGGATAATTTAGTTATCCTCGTTGACGGATTTCATCGTCGAGGAACGACCTTAAGTTCCGGATCCTGTATGGGTCAGCTTTCTGTTATCAAAATGGAATGTCCGATTTTCATTGCGAAATTGAAAAAGCGCCGAAAAGATTATGTTCGCGTATGTGTTCGGATATAAGATTAACGATAACGATAAGACTTTTTTACAGGTGATCAGTAGGAATCAAAAATCCCGTTAAGAGCTGATTTCACGGAATATCGGGTAAAATTGTAAAAAAATGACAAAGCTCTCAATCTTAGGAATATTCAATTAAAGATCCAATGGTGAAACTTGGATTTTACGTTCATCCTCAGTGTTAAGGTCATTTAAAGGTGAATTTCGTTTTAAAAACGTAAACTTACACTTTAGACTTTAACTAAATTGCGAAAGTAAGATTTCTCGCTTTTTTTCAATTTCTGTCTAATAACATAGGGATTTTAAAAATTGAAAACATATATAGATTTTTTTTTCCTAAAAAATTTTCGGAAGTTTTCAATGGTCTGCATACATGTTACCAGGTGTTACCTCACGTTATGTATATAAATATTCTGAAACATTCAGTGCAGATAGCTCTTGCGAGCGCGTGCGCGTGCGCACACACACACACACACACACACACACACATACACACACATGCATGCATATTGAACAGATATCGGAGCTGGCCGATGGCCTGCTTATATAGCCCTATCGGTACCTGTTTACCCTGACGAAGTGTGCTCACAATCTCCATGTATATGTGTGTGTATGTGTGTGTGTATGTAGTACACAAGCCTCGCTAACTAGAGCAGAGGTGGAGGCGGTCTGGACACCGCGACTATACTCGGCTGTTATATACGCTGGTCAGTATATGCCACACTGCGTATACATTAATTTCCGCGTTATCGCGAGACGCGCGACTTGAGTGCTCCGTTCAAGTATATATAAATAAAACTATATAAAATAAAACTATATATATATATACACACACGAGAGTCCGATGCATTTTTTTTCTCTTTCTCTCTCGAGTGCGTCGGTACGATCTTTGGAGAACATTACACACATACACACTCATGTGTTCGAGCCACGTTGCCCTGAATAAATATGGAAAGGTGGCATGTTGCCGCGCAATGGGAGTAGCTAAAATCAACTTTTGATTTCACAATGTTTATACCTGATCATATTAGCATATCGTCACGTTCGGAATATCGACATAATTTATATTCACATATGTTACTGCAATATAATCATTCCAATTTTCCGAGACGCTAAGTAATGGTTCGTCCAGCAGTTGAAATGACGCGGAGCGGTCAATGAATTTTAATAAGTGTCATATTAAATCTATTATATTTTACCACTTTCTCGTAATAGTATATACCAGAATCTTCAAGTTGAAATTGTTTCTTATATGCGTATTTGTATATATATATATATATATATATACACATTGAAAGTTACATTAACCAAAAATTTATTAATAAAAGTAATTCTGACGGGCTACGTGTCCCAGTGACTTCGAATCCTCAATTAGCGTAATTTTGCTTAAATACAGAACTGGTTGGCAGGCGCGTGATAAAAGAAGCACTCGGTGGCAATTGTTACGCCTGGAAAAATTTTACGAGCGCAAAATGCCATTACGGAGATTTTATTTTGAGAGGACATTTTTATCATCCACTGCGAAATGGTCTCCACTCCAATGCAATTTCTTACTGTCTTTTTTTTTCTTTCTTTTTTTTTTTTTTTTAAAGAAATTTAAAAACCAAGAATAATTGTTCCTCCATATCTGAGCGAAAGAATAATTAAACATGATCAAATATACATAATGTGGTTCAATATAAAGTGAATTAGCCGAAAATTAAGAAAGACGTGTGTATTCCTATATATATAATGAAAGTAGATACGAGCTAAAGGTCAGTCAAAATAACGCTGGGGTTGCAGAGCCGTAAGTGCTCGGAGATAATCTAATAATGGTATACACACTCAACTCCTCGCTCCGACTTATATCTATAAAAACGTACCGTTAACTGGGTTACCGAGAAATGGAGAGGATCCTAATGAACTTAGCTATATGGACTAACACTATATATATACATATACACGCAACCAGACGCGCCCAGACGTACACACACAAACACGTACAAGGGATCTCCATACCGTACGCCAGTCCTGCTCTACATATTTGCCTAACCATTTGTTTTTCGCTGCCCGGCAATGTGTAGTGGTTACGTATGAAAGAGGATTTTTTTTCTCATCAGAAAAAATCGCTTCGCTCGCACGGACCCTTAATGATACGTTTTCATGAAAACGCAACCGGTGCAGTGGCAAAATTATCCTCGAACTTTCCCTCACTGCCTCGTTGGCGCTCGCAGGTTCGACGCGATATTCGATTCGAAAGCTCGCTGTAAGCTCAGCGAAGTGCTGCCGCGTACCTTGTGACCGTCGGCATACTGGGCAATTTCTCTCTCTATCTCTCTCTCTCTCTATCTCTCTCTATCTCTCTCTATCTCTCTCTCCATGGTATAGGTATTTACAGTCCGGCAAAAGTAGTTCAAAGTAATTTCAATTACATTCAACCTACATGTCAACAATGTCCGCGTTATATTATACGTCAACCTAGATGTCAACAATTACGATCCAATTACGTGGTTTTTTTAAAACTAAGGTTCGAACTGTACGTGTATGTCTGTGGATACCTTCATAGTGAAGAAAAAAACGACGAAAGAAATCATTAGAATAACATATGATTTATCCACGTGAAAAATTAATTTTAGCAAAGATCATAAAGAATTCCGTTTAATTCAGACTATCCGCATGATTAAGCTCCATGGCTTCTCTGAACTTAATTGTTAATAGTGAAAATAACATTAATCAAAAATATTGTAGATCATAAGTATCACTCCTTTCGCCAAAAGTGAGGAAGGCTAAGGCGGATTCGCTATCAAAATTATATGTTATTTTTATCGATTGTTCAAAATAATCCATTCTTCGGTTTCAGTTTAAAAAACGTAATATTACGATTTAAAAACTTTAGTCGCAAAAAAAATAATCGTATTTTACATATATATTAATAAATTGAACAGTTAGAAATTATTGGCATCTTCTTAATTATGAAACGCGTGAAATTTAATATAGTTTTTATCATAAGTATGTGGAAGGACGTCCATTTATTACGAATATAAATCTAAAATCGAATTCTCAGAAGTTCGTACATCATTTCAAAGCAAATTTCTTTACTTCGACATCCAAACAATAGGGTTGAAGTAAGACAATGCCTACTTTTCCAGCCACTTAAAGATATATATACTAAATTTAGTTTTACGCAATAGAAATATTAGGCTCCATTGTGCTGGAGTCAGAATTGCGGTTGTTAATTATTTGTAGAAAAAATTAAATAGATTTCCAGCAGAATAACAGCTATCATCGACGAATGCCAGTTCGAGTAATTTAAAGGTGACCTTAGATATCATTAAAATCGGCTCTTTAAATATCGGTCGATCGAGCTTTCAAGCGTACTTTTAAAAGCTACACAGCAGATCTACGAAGGTACGAACAGCATTAAAGCCCTTTATTTTACCGCCCAGATAAATGAAGATATTTGTTTAATGTCTATTAACAAGTGGAATGAGAACATTATAAAATTATTAGTATTTTCTTATTATTTTTACAAATGATCAAACTATTTAGTTTTTCTTTTACATAGTAAAAAAGTACAATTTTTTTTTATCATTCTATGCTTGTCGAAATATCTCGAAGGACTAAAGAATCGCTAGTCATTTTTAAGGTAAAAAGCTACATGTGAAAATTGCATTAACAAGCAATCACATCATAACGTATTGGGAGATAAAAGCCAAATCGGAATATCGACGGCGCATATTGTATAATATTATATATATATCATAATACACGATATCATTTAATTTATTAAATTACCAAACTCCTTGAGAGGCAAAAAAAAAATGATTGAGGGAAATACGTGCTCGGCGGAATAATGTGACTCCGACTTTGAGGGGAAGCGACACGCACGCGAATCTGAACGACATCCAGAAAGGTGGATAGAGAGAGAGAGAGAGAGAGAGAGAGGAGAGTGCCAGTGTGTGTGCGAGCGTGTGTATACATTCTTCTGTACGCGTATGAGTGGGTGGGTCGATCACGCGCTCCCCTTAACTCTCTCGCTCGCTTTCTCTCCGCCTCCCCTTTGACGAGGTAATATGGGCAAAAAGAAAGACGCGGGGTGGCGAAGAGCGCGAGGGGCAGCGCAAATTGGGATGCGGCTTTATACGTCTTGGAGGTGGCACATGCTTATATATATATAACTATATGTATATAATGAAAAAAACCAACAAGAACAAAAAAAAAAGAAAAAAAAGAGCGATCGCAAAGAAACAGGAAGGGGGGAAAAGGAAATAAAAATGCGCATCGATTTATACCTTGTTTCCGTTTTCGGCCGCCGTACAAAATGGTGAAATATTTAAAGAAAAAACAGAAAAAACAAACGAAAAGAAATGAAGGAGGAAAAAGAATTTAATCACAAATCGATGCGTATATTTTATAGGCTGCATCGGCTATGCTACGCCCCCTCCCTCCTTTTAACGGCGTACAAAGAAACTTCGGGAGAAAAATCTATTTTTGAAATTTATTGCCCCCCCGATGTCTTATCTATCGGGGGCATTATTCATCTTGACGATAAAGATATTAGAGTATGGAAAATGGATAAGATTAAAAGTTCTGTGAAAGGGTGAATTTCTCAAGCGGTTCATGTATATAAAACGAGTCGTTTACCGATATTTCGGAAAATTATACTTTTCTATCTTCGTAGGCATCGTAAAGGCGTTTTATTATGAACATAGAGATAAAATACATTTATATTTAGTGGAAAAAGAAAAGAAGAAAAAATTAGAACCTTTCGCTCGAGCACCTTCTACGGGCTGAATTATTAATGTTTTCGAAAATCCGAATTGAGAAAGTCTGAGAATTTTTTTTATTCATCGGATTCCTCGTTCGTAAAATAGAAAATTCCAGCATTTTCAAATAGAAAATATCCTTAAAATTATCATTGAGGTCACTATTATAACTTTTTAATCTCTCAAACAATTTTTCAAATTATTCTACATACATAAGATTGTTAATTTTTATACTTATAATAAAGCTTTTATTCATATATCTATTTACCATAATTTTAAGAGAAACACTGTAAATTTCTAATGGAATGTGCTGCGTTTTGTTCGTAAATCGCGAGACGATTTAGAGATAGAATTATTATGGTAGAGAAAATAATAATTTTATTCAACTGTACCCAGTTTAATTCCTTGGAATTACAGATTGGCGACAGTTTTTCATATATTAAGTTTGGAATTTCTCTTGCATAAATTGACTTCTCTAGTTCATTACTATTTTTCTAATACGTGCTTGATTTAAATACTTTGAACTTTCTATAAAACAAGGTTATTTAAAAAAAGGAAAGAAAAAAAACAAATAACGATTACAAGCATAATTATTTGCAGCGAGCACTGCTAACCAAGAAGCTAATATACGATTGACAAAATAATTTTGCCGATTCCTTTTTCATGGAGTTTAGTAAATTAGTTTCTAAAATTAAACGACGAAAATCCTCGTGACCCGACTAATGGCCGGAGCGTGAGCTCCTGCGCTTAAGCTCCGACGAACCGTGTTTTCATCCAGAATTGCCTTATATATAATTCATCGCATATTACGCTCTAAAAACGCGCGTTTCCCTTAAGAACATTGAAATTTCACATTAAATTCGCCTCTCTTGCGGAAAATTTAATGTTTTCGGCCAGCCATTTAGATATTGATTTTTCACATTCCTGGCCGCGACGTTAGATTAGGTGCGAGAAAAAAAGATTTGTACCGATAATATATACGTATATACTATATATATATATATATATATATATATATATATATATAGAGAGAGAGAGAGAGAGAGAGAGAGAGAGTACGTGATCGACGGATGATCGCTGTAGTTAAGATTTTTATAGGGCGAAAAATCACAATTTCATCGAGTCGGCAATTTTTCACCGATCTATCGCGCCAAACAAGAACAATGGGACAGAACCAATATGCCGCCCGGCTTTCCGCAAATTCATAAAGCTCCGATGAAACGTTCCGGCCACAAATTACACTTTCTCTCTCTCCCTCTCTCTCTCTCTCTCTCTCTCTCTCCCTCGCCCTCTCACTGACTCACTCATTCACTCGATCTCTTTTTCTCCCTTCCACGGTGGCCGTGACTCGAAACGACTAGCCAGCATACATACCTACATACATACATACGCTCGTGTACACATGCACACATACCCAAAGTGACACGGGCAGCGGCTAAGGGGGCAGAATAGAAAGAAGCCCCCGGGCCATCGATTTCCATCGAAGCCATCATCCGTCTTTTCGTCCTCTCGCGCGCACTGATGGCAAACGCGAGTAAAATAACGAGAGAGAGAGAGAGAGAGAGAGAGAAGAACGCGTCAAACCGGCTTTTTATCTCTTTTTAACGGGGTTAAATAATAACGCGACATCACTCACCGTCTCGTTTCACACACATATATATATATGAATAAGGGAGGCCAGAATTTGGCGGCGGTTCTGCGGACCATCGACCGACTGACTAGTATGAAAGTATTGCGAAGCAGTTCTCTGTTCCGGGGAAAAATTCGCGTTATGAGAATCCGATCGGTTTCCGCGCTGATCTCTTTCGCGGGAGGGGGGAGAGGAGGGGTGCTGAATCCCCATCGAAGATTTTTCCCGGTAAATTCAGGGGAGCCAGTTCTTCGTAGGTTGGAATTTTTCGATGCCCTTGTCGCTCGAAAGATTTTCCTCGCTCAGTTATTATACACGCACCCTTTATTCATTCCTTTTTCCATCTCACGAGAATTATTCCCATAACTGGCCTGTCCTCTTTCATACTTTTCCATTCTCTTTTCTCTTTCCCCCTCTCTCTCTCTCTCTCTCTCTCTCTCTCCATCTTCCCCTGTCCCTCTTGATTTTGCTTGTTTATCGCCGGAGGTTTATCATCGGCCGCGCGCGGCCCCGCTCCGCGTCCCGAGACTTGCCTTTTATATTTTTCAGTTTTAAAAGCCATCAAAATGCAAATTAAAATTTTTCGCCCTCATCCCTCCCTACCCTGCCCTCCTCCTCTTGCGCGCGTCTCGCATTTTTCGGCCCGCGAATAAAGGCGCGAATATAATAAATTAGCGTCCAGAGAGGTATTTGCCATAATCCGAAGGCGCGGGTATGTTTTAGATTACAATTTTTCTCCCATGCGCGGGGAAAGGTATATATAGCGAAGTAATTTTGGTTTAATTTTCGTACGTAAAATGTGATTCTGCGTCATTTATTTCAGAAATTTATAGATATAAAATTTTCACTTCAGTAAGGCAGATTTAAATATGCAACTATGTATGTTTCAATTTTCTTATTTTGACAAAGATTACGAGTCATAATTTCAGAAATATTGTATAAAAATCATTATTTTACGTATTATCAGTATTAAAAGTTTTTTTATTCAATGTTGCTAGTACATTCACTATAGTGAACCCAATACAAGTATGATTGTTTGATCATCGTAAAAAAAAAATATTTTCCCACAAACATCAATTATTAAGCATATAATCCGAGGTTTAAAGGATTTTAGGAAACTTATCAAGATAATCTGCCAATCCTTTGTATATTCCTTTATGAAATCCTGGTTACAGGGCTGACATCGATCAGCGTATAGTAAAATATTATTCGAGATATAAAATTGTACGTTATATAGAAATTCTTTTTATTGAAAAGTCGAATATATAGCCATGGGAAACGCCGTACGAATCGTAAATTATCTCTAAAATAGCTGTACTTGATATTATCGAACGCCAACGATTCTCCTAGTCTACGCGGGAAGATCGTAAAAAAGCCTATATATATCTCTATATATATGTATATATATATATATATATATATATATATATATATATATACATATATATTCATTTGCGTAGTTTACTCCTTCAAATAGCCGCAAGCGCGCCTACTATTTAGTAAGCAGCTTGGTTATATTACATGTGTGTGTGTGTATGTGTGTGGTGTGTGTGTTTGTCCATTTGCCCGTGTGCCTGCATCTACCTATATATATATATATATATAAATGAAAGAGACGAGCTTTTTATCTCCTTAACAGGGTGATTCGTTAAGATTACCTTCTACCCGCGAAGCGATCCCCCCTCTCCCACGCCACCTTCCTTCTTCCCCTTGCTATACATAGCCAATGTAGCGTCAACGCACGCACGTACATTCTCGTACACGCATCGTGTGGCGCAACACGTGGAAAATCCGAAAGAGCCCCAATACAGATCTCGGGAGAAATGATAAAGACATATATATATATAAAAGCTTTTTTATATATAATGAGAGACCCAGTGCTGAAAGAGTTTCACCGTAAGCAAAAAGTTTTTTTCTTTTTGCCCCACAGTGCCCGTACAATATTTTGTAGTCGGCGATGAACTGGGAGTTGTCGACTTATCAAATTTTGTAAGTACACAGAGTGGGCTTGATGAGGAAGATACGTTGAATGTGCGTGTATATATATATATATATATATATATATATATATATATATATATATATATAGAGAGAGAGAGAGAGAGGAGAGAGAGAGAGAGAGAGATAGTGAATGTGACGTTATAAATTATCCGTCAAGACGTATGAATGAAGTGCACGATCAAGTATCTGACTTACGTCGACGTTTTACTCTTTAATAAAGAATTATCACGCCGCTATTGAGGTTAGACTATTGGTCGACTATAACGGCGTCGTGAATTTTCAAATATTTTGCCTCAAAAAAAGTAATCGGTCCATTACTGTACAATATCTCGTTAATCCCATGATTAGAAGCCGCGTAACAGGGGATCGCGCGTCACCTAAGTTAATATTCCTGGGAACGACAAAATGAACAAAAAATAACAAGCGAGATCATAATTTACTCGTCCGGATATCATCCTAGAATCGATCTTGATCGACTGTAATCGGCGCCCTCTTCCGTATCATCGAGCGATACCATAACATTCGTCCTCAAGTCGAATTGAATCGCTTTCGTCAAGCTGTACCGCACTGGCGATGGTGTCGGCCGCCTAGACGAATGACGAAAGCGACAGAATCCGACTTTATTATTTTATTCCGACCCTCGCGGACGTACGGGAAAATGTTCGTAAATCATCGACGCGGTCGGAATATAGTCTCCGTTCGCAAATTATCGGATAATTATTCGAGGAGCCATTGCCAATAAATTAAGTTTTATACTCCAACGATGTTGAACAAAACAAAAAAAAAAGAAAAAGAAAAAAAACACGACCGATGGATTTTCAATTCAAAGTAGGCCCCCGTTGATAATATGCTTATTTTACTCCGAAGATTACACCTTTCGTATATAAATAGACTTTGAATATATTAGCGCGATGAATATACATATTTCTTGCCTACATTATGTCTATGTATGTGCAGATAAAGACATTTTATGGCTCTCGTGCAAATGGGTTTTTTAATCTTCGAAAGTCCTCCAATTAATTCCTGTTCTTCTGGAATATCGAAAAATAAAAGAGTCCTTCAATTAACTGTATTGTTATTGTTGTTGTTGTTGTTGTTATTATTGTTATTATTAATTTAGTTAATTGATCGACGTAAAGGAGTAATCTTAATAAGTACTATTCATCGACATCGATAAAAGGGGCTTAATCGTAATTAAAGCTTTTGGCCCCGTGCATGTCCAATCCCCGTAATTCTCCCTCGCGTTTACAAATTCATCGAGCACTCGGACAAAGTAAGACGTGCTTTATGAAAATAATTTTCAAAAAAAAATTACTGGTAATACGAAACCATAAATTTTATACCGACGTTTGAACGGAGATTTCGGAAACTGATGCGTTAAGACTGAATTGCTCGATGGCGAACAGGGCGAATATTGCGTTTGGGATTTTGTGAAAGCTATCCGCTAAACCCATATTACAATAAAAACAGTACAAGATTGTGATTTTCTCGGTCGGTCTTCTTGAAACCACGATTTAAGTTTTTCGAGTCTTTGGCGATACAATAACAAAAATGAATGTTAAATGCAATAACAAAAAAAATGTAATAATAAATAGATTAAGAATAGGACACGCCAATATTAGTCATTATCTAATCTAATAACAAAAGGCGAACCAGCAAAATATGAAAAATGCAATCTTCGAATAACAGTTAAACATATACTAATTGAGTGTGAAAACACAAAGTAATAAAGAAATAAAATTACCTGCAGACATAATAAAACGTTTAAGACACTTCGACTCGTGTAAAAAAGTTATATCACTTCTTAAAAAGCTGAATTTATATGAATATATATATATATATATATATATATATATATATATATAGTATAAAAAATAGAGATGATAATGTTGAACAAGATAATAATGTATACGCTACTGTGTAAAATAATAAAATAATTGATATATGATATGTATATAGTTGTCGCTGATGACCATAAGGTTGACGCGACATTAAATAAATGAATTTAAAAGAAAAAGAAAAAAGGAAGAAAAAAAATGTTCGGCATGCTTTACGCTGTCCAAAGAGAAAGTGGCAATGGAATTCGCCATATTCACATCGACGCGCGTTCGATTTCACACGTCGCATGCTATATATATAAATCGATCGCTGCTCCAGCGCAGAATCCACCGTACATGCACGCATCATGTGCGGTACTCATATCCACCTCTCTCTCTCTCCCTCTCTCTCCTCCCCCTCTCTCCCCCCTCTCACTCCCTCTCTCGCGCTCTCTCTCTCTCTCTCTCTCTCTCTCTCTCTCTCTCTCTCTATATATATATATATACACATATGCGTATCGAGATTTTCTGGCGCAAGCTCGGGATATGCGCAGACCCAAGCGTACAGAGAGACTTCCTTTCGCCCTTGCGCCCATTTCACCCCCTCTTTCATGTGTGCACGCGCGATCTTGAGATTTAATAATCCGAGGTCAACCCTGCACACACTGTATATATATATATATATATATATATATATATAGATATATATATATATATATAATGAGAGAGAGAGAGAGAGAGAGAGAACGAGAAAGTCAGACACACGCTGATTCATCTGAAAGAAGACGGAGAGTAGATTCGCTTTGAGCGCGCTATTTGACCTGAAAGCAGGGGAGGGGGCATTGGTAAGGTAGTAGTTTTTCAAAGCGATATTTTTGTATAGAACACATCGAGAGGTGTGTTCTATACAATAATATGTTCTATACAATAAATTTACTTCCTACATATTCTTTGTAACGCACATTTGAACGAGCGTTAGAAAAGTTTCCTGAAAATGCCCATCTTCCCCCCCCCCCCTCGATTGACACGGAGAATAACTCCCAACGCCCGATAACGCGAGACGTAATTTTCCGAATACATTTAAGCTCGAATATACAGAGTTTCGGATTAATAAAGAAGATCAGCTGGACTAATCTATCAATTTCCATTGAATTTAATTATGGTCCAATTAGATAAGATGCATATGCTATATAGCGTCTCGATAAACATCGCAACGTTGCACGCTCAAAATCACGTTTATGCAGTTCATACGAGCCAATTAATGTACTCCTACTCGCGCTCTTTTACGCCCCTTGATCATATCAAGAATAAACGGACGATCGATATTTCTTGGAAAACTGTCTAATATCGTACCTTCATTAATGAACGCAGAACGAATAACTTCGACGCGGCTTGTCTCCGTTCCGACCATTTCCAATAGTCTAAACCCGTTCGTTTCACGATGTAATTTCTGGAATACAGTCGCGTGATGACGATACATTAGTATCATTCCATCTACCTATTGTCGCCCATGCCTCTTATTTGGCCCCTCTAATTTTATCAATCGTATCGGTCGTCTTGTTCCGATCAGGCTATGAATGGTCTAACATATTTTTATTTCGTACAGTTCCTGGAATTTTTTTCGTATGCAAGAACAAAAAAAATTATCCCATCCGATTCGAAGCAAAGATGGGGAAAAGATTAAACGGAGGAGCTCCTGATGCGCAAATTTTTCACGGCCAACGTTACTTTATACACTGCTCTAGTGTTTTATCATATATATATATGTGTGTGTGTGTGTGTGTGTGTGTGTGTGTGTGTGTACATACACACACATTATGACGATTAAACCGCGATATATTTCCAGATCATTCTCTTACCCAACACTTCAGCGGTATCCACCTCGATTCCCCCGATATTCGCCGATAATAAACGACGCGCGTGAAAAATAAAGCAGACAAAAATTAGCCGCGACGATCGTTTTTATGCGCAATGTAAACGAGCCGGCGGGTTCTGGGGGGCGTCGGGGGTAGGGGGGGAGGTCAATACATCGTCGCGCGAGCCCGCGGCGAGGAAAGCTCCGACTGCGCGCGAGGGGGACGGGGGAGGGCAACGGGAGGATTTGCAGCTTTTTCTAATCGCCACCACCCGCCGGGAGAACGAGGTGGGCGAGGAGAAGGGGGTGGGGCGCGGAGAAAGACGAGGGGCTCGACCTGTTTGAGCAAGTTAATGAACTCGCGCCCTTTTGCTTTTCTGCCTCCTCCGTCTCCGCCTGCCGCCGCACACCTCCGCCCCCCCCCTCCAACCCCCTTTCCGTAAATACCGCGGCGGCGCGCGCGGAATGCGCAGTATTTCATCCGGGCCGGAGTTTTCCTTCCTTCCGCGCTGGCTTTGTTTAAACGCCGAGGGGTCGGGCGGGCGGGGAAGGTGGGCTGAACAAATGACGTTGATTTACGGCGCGCGATCCTTCCCCCCCCCCCTTCACCCCCCTCCATCCTTTTTTCCTACCGTTGAATTTCATTTCGAAGATTACGCCAAGGTGCCGCGCCGGCGGTGCGCGAAAGAGTCCCCCCTCCCCTCCTCGCTCTCGTGGATTTTCTGCTTTGCGATGTTAATGGTGCGCGCGCGCAATGACTTTTCCTCCCCCCCAAATATATATATATATATATGTATATATGTATATATGCGTAAGCTTTTCTTATATATACCGGGATATAATGGCTCGAGGATATATAACTAGTTGACGGTTCGGCTTATCGAGCGAGCGCCGCTTGTGATTGCGAATAATTAGTCCTACTGCTCAGCGCCGTCGCCACCGCCCCCTCCCTCCGGCCCATCCCTCCTCGCGCAGCGGGCGGTGTCTTATCATTGTGACCGGTAATCCATTTGCAGAGATAGACGGTAATTTAACTATGCCGCGAGCCACGACGCCGAAGGAATCGCCGGCGAGTCAGGCGGGGTGCGAATCGTAATGCTCTCGGCAAACGACAACCGACGACGGGGCAGATGGGCGGGGGGGGGGGGTTTGTAGGGGCTAGATGCCACGATGATAATTGGAGGACAATTGGACGGGATGATCTCCTCCTTCGTCTCTTGTTGTTCCATTTTTTTCTTTTTCTTTTTTTTTTCTTTTCAATAAATGTTTCGCGTTCGAGGAGTGTCTCTCGTTCTAACTTCTTTTTTTTTTTTTGCTCTTTAGCAGGGGACTTGAAAGGTATACCGAAAAGTTGTTAAGCACTTACAATTGCTTAGAGGTATTTTTAATTGAAAAATAACAGGTCCTTCCCAACCACAAAAAAACCCTTCGCACTCTCATGTAAAATTTAAAATTTCCTTTGGCTTAATGTAAATTTACTTTGTGTGGAAAAGAAAATAAGAAAGCTCAACTGGAGCATAGCGTGCGAACGATGCGCAGGCTTTGTTTATTATCGTGGATGAAAGTAAGAACGCGAGAGAGGAAAAAATTGGAAAACCTATGGAATATTGGCATAATGTTAGCCGTAGGCTGCAGGGTTACTATACTGAGAAAAAAAAGCATTCTATTAGCATCGTCTAATTACCTTCCTTATTAGAGCGTGCCGGATTTCTATGTGAAAGTAAAGCCTTTACATTATTATTATATTACGTTATAGGCGAAACAGCAAAGAAATATCGCGGTAAATTTAAAAGAAAAGGCAAGCGCCAATGTAAGAGGCTATTTGGCTAATGCATTGAAGAAACTTGCGATTTCGCACAAAACTTATATAATAATAAGAAAAATTAAAAAATCTTTATTTTTCCATATGGTATTTCTAATAAGGCACATACCAATCAGCTCAAGAGATCGGAAAAGATCTGCACGGAAATAAAACAATTCCAATAATAGCTCCGGATAACATTTGCCGAGCGAAAAATCATCTTCGAAATTTCACCGAATCACCGAGGCGAGTAAAATTATCGATAACAAATCCGGGGGGAACGTCCTGTATTTATCCGTACTTGAACCTGGCGCATAGGAGAGGCATCCGTAATAATGCATCGACTGCCGTGGCGGAATGCTTTAGCACTTAACGATGCTCTCGATCTAGGCCTCAAAGATATAAGTGGAAATATTAAAATCCTGCCCGATTCTCGCGGTGTCCGTTTACGCCTCAATAATCTCGCAATGAACATTAAAACGAACTCATATTCTATTGTTTGCAATTGTTCAAGTAAAACCCTATGTATTTCGACTTTTAACGAATATCCCAATAAATCATCATTAAATTACTTAAAATTAATAAGAGAATAAAGTACGTAGTAATTGCATAGTAAAAATGTAGAATAAAAAAAGAATCGAATTTTCACAATTTATTATTACATAAAGTATATTCAAAATTATAATTTAAGCATCTTCTTTTAATGTTTTTCTCGTTGTAATTAAGATCTAAACAAAAACTTTTACAAATATATTAAATTACATAATACACCGAACGTTTAATTTTGACCTTAGCTTTTTCCATGGAATAATATGTGACAGCTACTAAATCTATCAAGAAAAACATGAATAAAGATTCGACTACGATATTTCATAAGATAGCAATGTATATACTTGATGGATAATTTGCCGGGATTTCTGTCACAATCAAAAATCATATCGAACTCCTAGTCGTCGAGAATAATCCAAAATGACGACTGTAATTTCTGAAATTCGACTTAACGCCGTGGATGCTAGAATTCACGCATACACTCATAAAGAAGCCTACGCATTGTGGATTAATAAGGTTATATCAGAATGTTTACCGCCCCGAATTCAATTTTGTGGAATTCCGATACAAAATATTTAAATCGAGATTTATTGTCCACTATCGCAGGTGATATTATCGAATTGGAGAACTATAATGTGAAAAATCCTAGTAATATCTGACCGTCAGAACCTGCACAACATCCCCTCGATACGTTCCCAAATAACTGAGGGAAAAAAATTGATTGTTATAAATATAGATAGTAAAATCGATCTATATAGAGCAAAACGCTGAAACAGATATTCCGCGCACCGATGAGTTCGACAAATACCGCATATACGTATACAGATGAACGTTAGGCAATCTTTCCGAACAACTTTCAATTCTTTCGAGATCTCCTGCTCCCGCAACCCCCCCCCCCTCACCACCCGAACCCATCGCCGATCGCGGGATTGCCCTCGGGAGCATTCGCTCGCCCGCGCCCGCCAGCGGACGGAAAAAGTGCCGTAACAGCCTCTCGGCAAATTGAATTTTGCTCTTTAGCCGCGGATTTTCTCCGGCTGACTGGAAGGGAAAAAAAGGAGAAAACGCACGCGCGCACACCCACCCACACATACACACACACACACACACAAACGGACGAGTGCGCGCGCACAAGGACGTATACGCGCAGAGCGGTAGAGCCACTAGAGCGGGACGCGCGGAATCATCTTCGGATTGGCGAGAGCACGTGCAAACTCGCCCCGGCGGCACGAGGCGCGGGGGCGGCGGGAACGTAGAACGGCACGGCTAAATAGACGAGAGGGAGTAGTAGAACCGTGTATATATGTGTGTGTGTATATATATATATATATATATATATATATATATACCAGCTAAACTTACAGGAGACGATGGAAAGGATTGAAACAGCTAGAGAGAGAGAGAGAGAGAGAGAGAGAGAGAGAGACGCCCGTGCCGCTGGCGGTGGCGGCGGCGGCTGGAATCGCTGGAATCGCAGAAACGTCGGAAACACGCGAGCGGATTGATGAAGAGCGGCTGATGCAGCTCTCGCAGCGGTAAAGAGAACGAAGAGAAAGAGAGAGAGAGAGAGAGAGAGAGTGAGGACAGGGGCGGGGGAGGGGAAGAGGAAGGCACTCGTGAGAGGAATGAATGTGCGTCGTCGGCGTCGGGCCCGCCGCGCGGTACGTCCTATTGTCGGACATAATGTACATGTAAATATATGTATGTATACACACAGATGCGCCTATGTGCGCAAGCTCATCAACATCTGCCCTCCCCGCCCATCCAAATCCGCACCCACCCCTTCCCGTCGGCGCTGCGAAGTCAGCGCTGGCGCTAGTTGAACATTATTATGTATATATATATATATATATACATCGCTGACTCGGTTAATGCCACGATCTTGCGGGAGGGGTAGAGCCCGCGTCATCTGGACTGTTACTACTGATTGTTCCGGCGCGCTCTGTTGAGCTTGTATACCTTTTTTTTTTTGCACTCCAGCGCACGGCCGGCATTGAAATTTTCTTTGTTGTTTTGTTTGGTTTTCGTTTGTATTCCCATTCCAGTCGCTTAATATAGAGATTCTTTATACCCCAGTTTTTTAAATTTCATTGCCTTAATTTGATAGTCATACACGAAAGGAAAATACATTTTTCTATTATCGTTCTTTAATAGATTTTCATAATGAAAGTATATGTATTTTTAACGTGTAATCGCGCTCCATTGTTTTTATTTTTTGAAATGTTATCATTATTAGCCATAAACTATTAAATTTAACCTCAAATCATTAAAATCCTTCAAGTTACGGCAAGTATTAATAAATCTGTTTATTAGACACTGATCATACTAGTGCACGACTTAAAGCATGAATTATCGATGTTAGACTTGTAGAGCACAGTTTCGTTGTTATACTATGATCTAATCATTATAAAGGAATCAAAAGACTATCCTAAAACAATAATGTGAAACCTCGCGAATTTGACTCAATGACTAGCATGGCATGCATTTAATCAATGCAATAAACTACATTTCATGAATATTTTAAGCGCACCATCGTGTATGGATTTTCCAGTTTTTAAAGCTGTAATTTAAATTAAGAAAATCTTTTTCAGAAAAGAAATTTTTCCCCGTAAGAAACTACAAGACTCTCAACTGATCTGTGGATCGTAAATGAAAGATGATGATCGCGATACTGAATCGGAGAAAAGGAATTTTTAGTTTTGAGTTTAAACACGCGAACAGAATGTAATATTACCATGTAGCTGTAATAAATAGTAGAAGAATGATTTTTTTCCAATAAGGAAAGCAGTTAATGCAATTTTTTCACTCACCTTAACTATTTCCATAAATAGCTTGATATGTAGCTATTCTAAATTTAATTTATCTTGCGTTTCAAAAAAAAAAGCGTAAAGTAGTTTTAATTTGAACGTATTGTTTACAGAATAGTTAAATAAATCTGTATTAAATAATTGCATTGCATTGCAGGTTTTACTCGAAGCCATCTGATCGGTAATGAGGTTGGACATAATAATTAGATACCAAGTGATCGAACCTAAAAGTACAAACTAACAGACAGTATCGAATTTTTACTTATAATATGAAATTCTAACACTGGACTTGTGAGAAAAAGCAAATAGGTCAAACTATCGAACTTTTCAGGTGGAAGACAGACTTTACCGTCTCACTAGAAGATATGCCATCTGGATTTGGTAATTCTGCATTTGGATATACGGCGTCTTCCAAATGAACGGATTTTTGTTCGAATGAAAATCGAATCAATGAGAAATAAAAGATATAAATCTGTCTTTATCAAATAGCGCATTGTTTTCAATAAATTTATCAAAAGACAGCGGAAAATAAAGAAAAATTCTTATTTTTATGAGAAGTTGTGATTTTCAAAAAATTAAAAAAACGATTCAGATCGTTCTGCTCTTTCAATGAAATTAGTTTTCATAAATCAAATTTTCCATTTTTCCAATTAAGATATCATTTACATATTAAGACATGTTTAACATCTGTTCAATACACACATATACACACATACACAGGCACACACGCGCGCACACACACACATACAATCGCACTCACACATAGAGGTTTTCAAAATAAAAATACGAATAGCATTTCAGCCCCTATGGCATGCACGTTCTGTCTTCGATATGCGTATTTCGTGATTTTCAACAAAATCGAGACTAATCGTGAAAAAAGCGAAGCGATCTCGGATTCCCAGCAAAATAAACAATAAATGAAAAAGTATTGCTCACGCCCCCTCCCCCCCCCCTCAAATCCTTCTCGTACCATTTCCGCGAGGCCGTGCCCTCCCGTCCCATAAAGTCGTATTCCTACGGGAAGATCGAGATAAAACTAACTCGTGTGCATATATATACATAGACGTATATAAAGGTTTTTCCAATATTTTTTATTGCTCCGATTCGCGTAGTGCGCGAGAGCCACTTTATATATACACACACACACACACACACATATATATATATATATATATATATATATATACATTCGGACGTTTTTCAACGGCACGGTAGCGCGTCCGACCTGCCCCGACCCGTCGAATACACCGCGCACAAGGCAATTTCTCCAACTAACCGTGAAACCTATGCAAAAAAATTTACGAGCGCCCTTACGCGCGCGAGCGCGAGCTCGCGCGTATATGCTATAGGAACTCCGACCCGACACCCCGGCGGGACTATATACCTGCACTATTAAACGTGTTTAATATTTTTATATACTTGACCGTTACTTATTTTGATTCTTTTCTAACATAATGACGTTCCGGAATTCGAACCCGTCCGTTTGCACTTGTTCGACAGACAATCGTAAAATCATTGTCTTTTGACAGATTTGTTCTTTTGGTGCGCAAAATGTGTCGTTTTTTTTTGTTTGCTGTGGGTGCGTAAAGCACTCGACCTATCTCGACTCGATTGCTCTCTATAATTTCAGAGAATCGGGCTAGGCACGCAAGAATCTCCCGGTTTACACATACTTGTATCAAAGTATACTAAAGTCGATCTATATACGAATTACATTCGTGTGCAGAACTCGGATAATACACGGAGATACGTATATAGCGTAAACTATATAGATAAGGATACTATATACCAGGGGTGTAAGTTGAAATATGCCAGTTTCATCGTTAACTGTCGCTAGCAATACGTATATATAAATATACATGTCTATGATTTGGTAGATATGTCAATTTTTCTATTGACATTAATCTTTAAAAGTACACAAATCAAGTTTCGCCAAAGTAATAGCGCCATAGTTGGTTATCTAAGCGAATATGTCGGGTTTCGTTCCACGTAACTCGCATTTGCGGCTTCCGTTTCTTTTCTAATTTCATCAAAAGGAAAAAGCAGCTGAAGCGCATCGGTTGCTGGTTGAAGCTGATGGTGAACGTGCTCCATTGATTAGAACACGCGAGACATGGTTTCGTCGATTTAAAAGTAGAGATTTCGATTGGACAGACCATGGAACATCCTGGAACAGAGATAAAGCTCGAACGCGAAGAATTGCAGGCGTTATTGGATGACGACCCAATCCAATCACAACCCAAATTGGGACAAATATTTAATGTAACCAGTGAAGCAATTTGCCAAAGTCTAAAACCTATGGAAAAGATCTAGAAGTAGGGAAAAGTGGTGCCACGTAAACTGAACGAAAATTCATTATTCAGCATTGACGCCCTCCCACAAAGCCTAGCGAACCTTTCATTTACCTTCATAACGAAGAAAACCAAAATCCACAATTGTCGCCGAACGAATGGCACTATAATCAACGATTGCAATGGAAATGTTTCGCATTCAGTTCCCGCGGCGACAGGCAGACAATTTCGCGTAATTTGTGACGAAAAATAACACGTCAGGATTAGACAGAAGAAATGGAACGTTTTAATTATTGACAGAAAAATTCGAAATCGTTCTGTAGGCTTCCGTGTAAAATTATGAAAATTATCAGGTTTCGACGCGACAATTCTCATTGTAATGGTGCCACAGTCTTTCGTGTGAGCAGCCTCAAATCTGCCGAATGTCGTTGGGCAGTTTAGCTGTGTATAACGATCGATCGACACCAGTAAAACAGTAGAATTTTCGCAGCGATCGGTAAGGACGAGCAGTCGAACGGACGGTCAATGCTTACCAGTTGAAAGAGCAATCCCTCGGACACCAACGTTCGTTCCCTCGAGCGCCGACAAAAACCAGCCCCCCCTCCCCCGAAACGTCTAACAGGCGTAAAATTACAATTAATCAGTCGAGGCGGCCGTTATGGCGGAGGTAACAAAAAAACAAAATACGTCAACCCATCCTGACCTACCGTAATACTCCGTAAAACTATAAATTTACCCTCCGGCAACGGGTATATATATATATGTTTCTGTGTGTGTGTGTGTGTGTGTGTGTGTGTGTGTGTGTGTGTGTGTGTGTGTGTGTGTGTGTGTGTGTGTATGCGAAACGCAGACGAGAAACATATTCTGTAGGACCGTATGCCGCAGTTTTTGTCACGACGAGGGCACTTGAAGGGGGAGGCTGGTGGCGCGTATACAAGCACAAACATAAATCTCTTCTCAGCCAGCAGCATGAAAATTCTTCGAAATCTCAATCTCTCTCTCTCTCTCTCTCTCTCTCTCTCTCTCTCTCTCTCTATCGCAGAGATCATAAGACTTGCAACTGACCGAACACCCTCATATCGAAGAGAGCGGGGGTTGGATCAGTCTGACACGAATAAAATATCTGTGTAAATTATGCATACATATTTGTATACGAGTAAAAGGAGACATACATATGTGTGTACGATAATATGTAAATAATATATTGATAATATATAAATGATATAAATAAATATATGTAAATATTTACGTGTGCGTTGATTTTTGGCTTACCGAGCTTATCTTTGAGTCCGATACACTGTGATATGTGCGGAAACTGTAGGATCTTGCGCCATTTTTTACTCTTCCCCTTGTTGCTGTCACCACCGCCTGTAACCAGAAAACAAAAAAGAGGATTGAAACATTAGTATGTGCAAGGGAGAGAAAAATAATGCCGGGTAATGTATAACCTTTATTGTCGCGATCCCACCGCACCGCGTACAATATGCACATACCATGAGTGTGCATACATATATACATACATACATACATACATATATATATATATACATATATATGTGTGTGTGTGCGTATTATAGCAGCACCATACGCACTTATATACGCCGAGAAAAAAGAAGTTTGATTATATACGTCAGGAACTGAAAAAAAAGTTGAGGAAGCGCAGAAGGGAGACATACACAGGAAAGGATATTGAAATGAGAGGCGGGAAAAATTGAAAAAAAAGCGGAGGAGAAAAGATAGAGAGAGAAGAGAGAGAGAGAGAGAGAGTGACCCCCAATCCCCTCTCTCTTTCTGTCTCTCTCTGTCTCCCTTATTGCTATTCTTTTCCCCTTTTATTCTCGACGAGGCCAGGAGCCGTCAGTCTGAATACTAATATCGCGCATAGCCGGGGAGAGGAGAGAGAGAGAGAGAGAGAGAGAGAGAGAGAGAGTCGCACTGCCGCCGACGCCGCCGCCGCCGAAGATATGATGATAATATACATCTATCGCTCGTTCGCAACAATAACGAAAGAGAAGAGAAAAGCAAAATGGAAAAAGAAAGGGGGGGGGGGAATAAATAAAACGGCTCCCGCGCAATAACCCGCTAAATTCGAGATGGTCGGTATATGAGGTACATATACGCGCATACGTCGTGTGGACAGATTTATATGTACGAAGAACATGGGGGGGGGGCGTGTAAGAGGGAAAATGTCGCGATTATGCCGCCCGTTCTTCAAACGCGCATATATATGAAATTAGGATTGATACTCCTTATTCCGATTCTGTGTATTAGGCACATACAGTCCCTCGTCCATTGGCTATATTTCTTGGAACGTATGAGTTTCTCGAGATGAGGCGTTTTGTTCATATCTGATGCATGGTACGTTATATATATATATATATATATATTTCGCGCGATTGGCACTGCGGCGCTTTTACGAGTTTTCCTCGAAACGTACAAAATTGCGAAGATTGAGTTATTGGAGCGGCGCGTAAGAGCACGTTGATTTCATCATCATTACAATGGGCGCGATCCATCCAATGGACGATATCCCAGTTGATATTCATTATAATAAATAACGTCTGCGTATTGATGTGTGTACATAGGTAATCTTCTTATTTCGGGACGTAAATGGGCAAAATTTTCAAAGCCCCGCGTTCTTACAAAGTGTAAGGACAACGGTTTTGAATAAAATATCATGTATCGGGAATATATATATATATATATATATATATATATATATATATATATATATACTTTAAAACTGCATATCAGCAAAATAATGAGGGGACGTAATTTATGGTCACTAAAAATGTTAATCTGTATTTTTACGTACACGAGCTATGAATATATGTAGACTTTATGCAAACAAGTACTCGCATATTTGAAAATAATTTTTGAAATTTAATAGTTGTCCATCGAGACGATAAAAATCTACGATAGATTCATTTATCGGGAGAAAATCCCTTCGGTGCCTGTGTAAATTTTTTTCATTGGTTAAAATTACGCGCATGAGGAAAGAACAAAAGACTTTAAAACAGTACAATCTGGCGAGATGTTTTGACATAATATTATATCAGATGTCGTTTTTTTTTCTTGTTTTTTTTTTTCTTTTCATATAAAATAACGCAGCGAAGAATCGTCGGTGTTCAAGGATGGTAGGATTTTTACGTCGCGCAAAACGTGCACTCTATATTTATACGCATATCCTCGTAATCCAATGGTTCTATCTCATAATATAGCGCGAACATCGCTGTATTCTGGAAATAACGTGGAAAATTAGGCGATACGACTCTGCGCTTCAATCGCGCCGAGCTCGACCTGACGCTCGCGAACGAGCCAATTCTTCACTATTATACGAATCATTTAATCGGCTCGATTTACCGGGAACTTCGCCGAGTGCACGCGTTAACGCGGCGGCGAAAGTTGCGGAATTAAGTATGCACGAGGGTTAATCTTGCCGGGTTTATGAAGTATTCGTGTACTGAATTTAAATTTTGCAAATATTCATGGAATTATATATATATATATATATATATATATATATATATATATATATATAGATATATGTATTGTATTGAGGTATAAGTATGGATAAGCAACGCGATTGTCAGCTCAAAATTTTTCTCGGCGTAAGATGACTTTAGTATATCTAAAATATACGTGACTTTGTAGATATACATATAGTTCCCAAGAAAAAAAACAATATTATCAAGGCAAACAATCGATGCATTGAATAAAAATAAGTAATTATTCAAATTTTAAATCATTCCATAAAATTATAAGAACTTAAAATCCAGTACAATATTTACCGATTTATCATATTATTTATACATTTATTATATATACCGATAAATTTTAAGTGATAATTTATTAATGATCGAAATATCGCTTTTAATCTGGTTAGGAATGGATTGAATTGTTTTTTCAAAAATATTTCCGTCCTCTTACCAAACAGTCATCTTAATTCAACTCGATTATCAATCTGTAACCAAAACAAAATTTCTGAATTCAAAAATCTAAAAACGGATTAATGTTTCAAACACTATAAATACATTTTTATTTTATCTAAAGAACAATAAAATTAAATTTTAATATATTTTTTAATTACGTGTGAAAACTACACCGTATTATGCTCGCCTACCGTAAATGCCAAATTAAAGAAAAATGGCTCGTCACACGCGGTATTTAACGATGTCGTTCGACGACCAGTATCAGTTAAAAATGAAAAAAAAAAAGCTCGTTATAAATACATTTTTTTCGGCGGCGCCCCGCTATTTCGGAGCCGACCACTCATTCAAATTTATTAATTGCATATAAATTACGTTTAAAGCAAATAGAACAGAAGGAGAGAAAAAGAATGATTTTCCGGTGCGATTATTCAGTTAGATAAGTGTGCCTCTGTATACGAAAAGTTCTTGTGTCATCGCTCGCGCGCGCGCTTCGCTACTCTGAGCAAACATAAAGCCCAGTTATCTTGTTAAGTATAGTTATAATAAATCCTATTTCCCTCTCCCTCTCCCTCTCCTCTCTCTCTCTCTCTCTCTCACTCGCGCTCTGTCTCCAGAGTGCCATTATATACATATACATATATATATAGAACAAGAACAGTCTAATAGCTTATTAATTAACGCAACGAAAAGACGGACGAAGCATATAATGATCGTGCAAAGATCGCGATTTACACAATTACATTTCATTAAAGACACACAAGCGGAAAAAAGTGCTCTTTTCAAAAAGTGCTTTTCGAAAAGAGAGATAGGACACGCGGTAAGGAAAGGTGTCATCGACTATCAGCCTCATTCCTTTGCTCCGGGCAATCGACCGCCTCTCTGTTGCCCTCTCCTTGGCGTTCTCTCTCTCTCTCTCTCTCTCTCTCTCTCTCTCTGTCTTCTCCTTCGTATCATCAAAGGAATGTATACACAAATGCGCTGCTCGCATTTTTCTATATAAATCTCGCGTCATGTATGTATACGACAACGCCCGCGCGCGCACGACGCAACGGCTGATAAGAACTTTCTATATCTATCTTTATTCTTTACCACACATACACACAAACTATATATATATGTAGAGAGAGCACGCGCGTCTCTGATAAGTGACGCGCGCATATGCGCCACCGGGGATGGGCGCTGCCGCGCAGATTCGCGTATGTGCAAAAAGTGCGTATGTGTACATTATAGGCAAGGTTACGTAAAAAAAAAATAGAAAAAAAAAACACCGCGTAACCTTTATCTCCGGCGCATAATCTAATCCGAGAACATGGGGGGAGGGGGGCGTTGCTCGTGTCGCAGAACGCGATGGAGATGGGGATTAGGCATCGGCGGGGGGTGGGGCAGACGCGAAAACCATACTTACGAATGCACAACGTAATTGCGATTTTTCGCTCCGGGAGCGGAATGTTTTCTTCTTTCTCGTTTAATAGAGATTTATTTCTAGGAAGATCACTGTCGTTACGCGCAAACTTTGTTAAATAAGTCGTGATTATTTCGACGATTTAAAAATCACATAAAGGTTTTTCTTTAAATTATACGTATGAAACTTTTCATCGGCATTTCTTTGGATTATTCTCGACGAATGGGAATCGAAATTAACTCCAGAAAAGCAGTGTCGTTCCCAAAATTTATCCAGTTAATACACGCCACGACCGGTAGTCGATGTTAATTTCCTAAAATATACAATTCTCTTTCTCAAAAAAAAAAAAAAAAAAAATTCATTGCTCGTGCCCTTTCGCCGGGAGTCGAAGTCAAAATGTACTCGCACTCGATGCCTGATCGCTCGAATCTCCCGCCGAATGAGAATCGGCACCGCAACTCGGGTCAAATTGGCTCGCGCGATATTTTCATTATTTTTATCGGATACAAAGATGCCCGTAAGCGCGCTCGGCGATGGATCAAAATTAAAATGAAAAAGTAGAAAATAACATACAGATAAGTTCTTCGAACTTTATCGTGAAAGTCAATCCTCAGCCATTGAAATGACTTTGGTTCGTGCAGGTTTCTCGCCGTAAAAGACCGGAAAATTTTGGAAATTCCGCGAGGAAAGAGGAAGAACGGCAAAAAAAATAATAATAATAATAATAATAAGAACGATCGCGACGTTCATTGTTCTCGCGCACGAGTGCGCCCCGTGGCGTCCGGGTAGGGGGGGGGGAGGGCTAAAACCGCCTATGGCTGTCGGGCTTGCAAGAAATGCAACGGCATTAAAAGCTGCGAAGTAGCGCGGGCGGTCATTACTGTGACCGTCGAGCCGACGTTGCCGCGGGCATTAAACAAATGAAGGGAAAAACTACGGTTGTTTGCGTAAAATTCTGCATTCATAAAGCGCCGAGCCGAACGAATGGGTTGTGCGACTTGGAAATGGGCGTGCAATCTCATTTATAAGAATTCACGTGAATGCAATCGCATGCTCGAGCATTGCATTTATAAATCCTATCTATTAAAGTACCAAAGGTGAAAGAGATGTTGAAAAAAAACACACATATATATATATATATATATATATATATATATATATATATATATGCTACATTGGTTATGAAATTCGGTACGTAGCAAATTAAGCAAAATCTCTGAGACTTAGTGGAGTAGCAGAATTGCAAATCTCGAGGGAAAAAAGGACTTCGCCTCGAACAATGAAATATTCATTTAAGTTGTAGCCTTGCGATTTGGCAAAACTAGGCAAACCTTTTTGTTGACACTAATGAGAAAGAAAAATAAAAATAATGAGAAAGAAAGAGAGAAAGAGAGAGAGAGAGAGAGAGAGAGAGAGAGAGAGAGAGAGAGAGAGAGAGAGAGAGAGAGAGTAGCTTTTCAAGAAAAGAATACCCCTAGAATTTATTCTGTAAAGGCACCTCTATGTATCTCTTCCTGTATGGACTTGTGAACATTTATTTTGCATTACAAACGTCACAGCTTTCCGCAACCTTTAATAATACAAATTTCAATTTATTGTAATTTTTTTAACAAAAACGGAGTTTATTTTATCTTCCAAAAAAAAAAGAAAAGAATTTCTCGCCTCAGCAGCCCTACCTATACGTGTGTATAGATTTCTCATACATATGGTAATCAGACATAAATTTGCTTATATATTCTCTGTATATTGTAAAACATTTATTATTGCTTGAATACGAAGTGTAGGGATAGATATTTCAGAAGAGTACGCTCGAAATTTTGGTTTTTTCGTCGAAAAATTTTATTTTCGACAAATCTAAGCCAACTTTCATGTATATTAATAATAACAGAGTATCAGAACTTGCTAATTTCGCTCAATATTAGGATCAAATTGCAATAGGATTCGTTCTCATTTGACTGCTAAAAAACTGGATAATTATTTATCAAACGGAAAAGCGGCTTCTTGTCTTTGCCTCAAAAATCAACGTATATATAATTAATTCAACTGTAAAATGATGGAAATCCTTCTGTACACAATATACTTTCCATAAACTACAAGGTGGCTATTGCCACACAAGAGTCTTACCTATACATACATTGACATTCTTTAAGAGCTGATTAATAAACGTTAAAGGCTTAATGAATCTCAAAAAATTGAAAAATAATTGTCAAAAAAGGCTTCTGTCTCAATGATCATCGCAAATCACGCACACACGCATACTATATTATACATATATTATTTCCACTCAACAACACGCCCACCACGTCTCCGACCTGTAATTAAGATAGCCCAATTCATAATCTACGTACCTACTCCAAGTCAACCGTATAATCGTGTATTAAAGAAAAAAATTTAACCGGAGCATTAGCATAATTGTATAACGGAACGATCCGTTGTGATAAAAGTTGTTACGCTCGTATTTCGCTTTATATGTAATATATATATATATATATATATATATATATATATATATATATATATATATATATATGTAGGTACATTACGCCTGTGTCGCGCTTGTCACACTTTTACTCTACGCCCCCTCTCGTTGCCCTGGATGCACGCAAACTGTATGTGCACTTATCAAAATCAGCACGCGTCACGGTGCGCGCAGGCGCGCCATACGTAAACTAACGTGTATATATATATATATATATATATATATATATATATATATATACATATATGTATCTATGTACAAATGCGACGCCCCGGCATGCGCGCTCTATATATTATGTGCGCCTGTGCCATCCTCGTACGCTTTTCGTGCGCCACCCATATGCATTTCTAAATATATAGATAAATATATATATATATATATATATGGGTGTGCAAGCATGAGAGATTAGGAGGCGAGGGGGGAGGGTTAGAGAGAAAACAGAGCGAAAGACGAGACGGACGACCATGGCGCGTGCACCGGTATTCGTTATATTGCGCGTGGCTCGCGCAATTCTCTCTCGTCGCTTTTGATTCTATTATATCTATATATAGGGGCGAGCTCGCCGTGCGATAAAGAACCAGAGGTGTGTATGTATGTATATATATATATATATATATATATATATATATATATATATATATATAGATATACATGGGGATATGGAATAGGAGGACAATTGCTCGGCACCCGATACGACGACAAGAGGAAGGGGGTGGGTGGGTGGGATTCCGCGCTATATTATCGCGACGGCGAGGGGGGCCGGGAAAGGGGGGAGGGGTAATACACAAACAGTCAGCGAACGACGAGGAGGAGGCCGATTGGCTCGAATGCCGCGCCCTTGTTGCTGTTGCCCGCGTGCAATTGTTGCAAAGGAGCTTAACGGACCTGGAAAAGCTTCTTACGCGCGCGCAGCGGACGTGTTATTCCGGCCCTTTTTTTTCCCTCTTCTCCCTCCTTTTTTCCCCCGTCGTTTTGCCGTAGCGATAGAGCAAAAAAGGAATGCTTTTTCCAGATGTTTCAGTATATCGAACGCATTCGATACGCGGCTTCCAGCTGTAACTTTTGTATACCTACGTACTACATATATATATATATATATATATCGCTACAATTAAAGATTTTATTTGAACAAATATTAGTTCGTTCCCGTAAATTCAAAAATATTTTATTTTTTATACGGATAAATATATCTAGTTGGCATAAATATGTATTTAAATTCGACGAAATTTTGTTCAAAGTATAGAATTTACTGGGATTGACAGCTAAATGTCAACTTATCGAAATTCGTTTATTATTATATCAATACCATGCAAGCGTATAATCCATACTGCTTTGTTTAATATGTAATTTTAAGACATGCTAGTTTAAAAAAAGTTTAGATAATGACTTGACAGTAGTATACATGAAAATTTTCATCCCCTTTCCATATTTTCAAATAAATGAATTTCTGTCACGAGAATTTTTTTCTCTTGTAAATACCTTTTTTAGCGATAAATCAAATAGCTTGCAAATTAATTGCATCGGCAATAAACTCTGTCGATGGAATTCATGTATTTTAAGAGAAACTTCTGCGGAAACCGATGTCTTTTAGAATCGATGACATATTTTATACCATTCTATAGTAAATATTATATAATCAACGATTAATGCATACTTTAATGTAATTTTTGAAATGGAGTGTGACTGAAAGCATTTGACATTTTTTTTGTCGTAAATAAACACATTTTTCAGTTGAATGAATATATAGATAAGTGTATATTTAGTGGCGTCACAACTGTCCAAATTATTTTTTCTTATTAAAAAAGACTGAGAAATACGTTTAATATTATTTACAAATCGAACTGATAAGTATGAAGGAAAAATTATACTTCATTACAATTAAACTTTTATATAAATATATTTTTTAACGAATGATCAAATAGCCCATCTAATTTCATTGCATTTCAATGTTTTAGTAAGATGCAAAAAATCGACAATCGATCCCTTTCAATATCGTAAACACAATAGAAATAATAATAATAATTTCAGAAGAGTATATTTCCCTTCTTATAATTAATAGCAAGGCTAATACCTTCATTACAAATGGAAAGCTCGTTATTTTTTACGTAAATTCATGAAAAAGCCGTCGGGTTACTTTTTTTTACGAATTAATTTTAGATTTTCTTTTTACTTTTACGCACAGGTGCATTGATACAAAAGTCAAACTAACTTTTCTAACTAAATATTGCAGAATGTTACGAAAGAAACACATAGCGCATATATGAATACGTTTAAAAACCATATTTAGAACAATTACAGATATATATATTCTCCTTATATTGCCCGTTCGATGAAATTGCATTCTACTGAATAAATATTTCATACACGCATATGGCGGAACGTAATATGTGTGTGTGTGTGTGTGTGTGTTCAATCGAAAATTGAAGTAAAACGCTATAACGATGGATTTTTATTATTAACGAAGTGTCTCTCATCCCAGTTGGGGAACAAAGCACGTCTGGCTCTGATTCTTAAATAATTTCTTTCAAGTTGGCGAGACGAAAGCGAACGACTTATATACCGAGGTGTTACTGCAGTATAATAATTATTATTGATAATATACGTATATAATAATTAATGAGAACGATTTTTTTAATATAGGTATATATATATATATATATATATATATATATATATATATATAGATATATAAGCGACTGCTGCACAGTGTCATCTCCATATATATATATATATATATATATATATATATATATATATATATATATCCCAAGCGAGGAGAAAGGGAATTATAATTTCATCGACGCAGCAATTTTCTTTTTTTCATCTTTTACTTCGTTGTTTTTTGCATTAATTATCATATGGCGACAAGAAAATACGTGCGTACGGAGAAATATTTCAGCGTTGAAACTGCCAATAAAACCATAATTATGCGCTTTTATGATATCATTTGGTATATAAAATAAATCTTCGCATCGTACATAAAATCAGACTTATACACGCGCGACTATAGAGCTGCAGCATTATATATATATATATATATATATATATATATATATATATATATATATACATATATAATGGACACGGAATAACGTGGATTATATCTTTTTATTATTCTATTATATTACATATATTTTCCTCGAACTATGTATAATTAGGAATAAGGCGACTCGATTATATTGTACATCTTCGATTGATCTTCCTATTGTGATTTTATATAGGTTTGTATGTATTTATATATATAATAATGTATATAAAGCGCAATTCCCTCCCCTCCGTGTCGAGTATCAATAAACGAGAGGGCAACTTAAGACGTACAATGACGAGCGAGGTATACTCTGCACGTTTTGCGTTTTTAATGAAATATGCGCGCCGTTCGTGGATTAAAGGCGCTATATCTTCAGCATATTTTCTTTGAATTTAAATAAATCATATAAAGAGATTAGATGTTTTAGTCGCATTCTGGAAAGGTTTGTTTTTCACTATTTAGAAAAAATACATGTAGAGTGTGTGTGTGTGTGTGTGTGTTTGTGTGAACGTGGGCGGGTATGTGGGTGTGCTTTGATTAAAGCATTATCAAGCATAGTATTGCTTAATAATCGAACGCATAAATATGTAATGAGGGTGTCGAGTAAGTTGCCCTGACTTGCTCGACACTCTAAACTACTCTAAACTATCGCTTAGACCGTCAGTATATAGAAGGAGGCAAGCAAATTTCGTGTGCCCCTATGGTAAAAAAAATGACTGAAACTTAATCGGATAAAATTTATCGTAAAAATTTTATTTTAGATGAATAAAAATTCGTTATTATATCTCTACACTATAATAAGGTAAATTTTACAAATTCTACGAAATTCCGCGTAAGCTTTAAATCCGATTATTAAAAATATCATATCTTCATTCAAAAATTAATTTATTTTTTAGACTGATTAACAATTATTAATTTTAGCCAGCTCAGATATTTATAATCGTTTAAAATTTTTAACGAATAATTCACAATATACACATGCTGATGGATAAATAAACTTTATTCCCAATGAGGTAAAAGGAAAAATTATCGTGACATTAATTAATAAATAAATAACATATATAGATGGCCAAATTTCTTGTGCCAGCAAATATAATAATTCCTTGTTAAATGAACATTAAACTACAACATTATTTGTATTACATTAAGAAATCAAATTATTTAAGAAAGATTTTTTAAAGCATCTTAAATAAATTAATTTTTATTTGAAAACAAAAACTGATGTGCTTCTCTAAAAAATAAAGTAAAATTACTTCATAAAACTATAAATATAATTAAAATCGTAGTTTATCTCTAATTAAGTTATGAATTATACTGTAAAAGTTTTCTTTCTAAGATTTCGATAGAAGTGCAATCGTCTAAAAATTAATTTCGAAGACAAAAGAAACCAAAAACAAAATTTGATCTAATTTTAAATCGATATTTACTTAGAGGAATAAGTTAAAAAGACCGTTTTAGAATGAAAATCTTTCTTTCTACAGAAATTGAGCTTTTGCCAATAGAGAGAGAGAGAGAGAGAGAGCGGAGGGTGGGAGTGGCGAGAAGTCATTCCTCGTTCCCTATCCGATCCAAATCCAACGCGCACGCGCGCGCGCGAATGCCAAAATAAAGGATCGCCCCCGCTCGCGATCTTGAACTTCTGTTAGTTTAGCGGTTCGTTCCCATATTTTCATCGGGCCATGACGAAAATTCGTCAGAAATTGACATTTTTCTTGTTCAAGTCGGCGAAGTGTTCGATTTCACACACATTTCTATTACATGCAAATGCAGTACACAAGCTTGGGGAGGTGCTCACCCCTTTCTACGTCGCCTCCTCGCGCTCGATCTATTCCTCGCTTGTGTCATTAAAGGACAACGCGAGATCAGCACTCATCACAAACCACCACCAACATCGTCGTCGTCGTCGTCGTCGTCGTCTCTTATTCCGCCCGTCTATCAAATCGGCCAAACTGCGCGACTACCGCGCGCCGCGCCGACGTCGGGTCGTTCGCGGGAAATCAATATTTAAAGCTCGTCCCAGTTCGCCTGTATGCTCTCTTCCCAATATATATATATATATATATATATATATATATATATATATATATATGCATATATAAACAGACACACCAACCCTTCCGATGCACGTAAATAAAAAATATAGGCAATACACGCGAGATAACGCTCGCGTGTGCGCCCGAGAACGGCAATATACGAAGTATATATACAATTAATGCACGTGGATTTCTGGTTTTTTCTTTTACCTACGTCGGTCCTTTTCGCGCAACTAGCATCGCAGAGATCTTGCTTTATATTTGCTCGTGCTGGCTGTATCCTCCTCCCCGCCCCCTTCGCCCACAACACCATTGTGCTTAGATACATGCGCAAGAGAGAGGAACGGGGAGATTCACTTAGTAGGTTTGTAAGTTATTTTGTAAGTTATCGACTGTGTGATTTTCACCATTACTACAGAGTTAAATGGAGAATGGCATCAGAAAGAAACCGTATTTTATTAAATTATTAAAAAGTTATTTGCCAAGGAAGCTTCTTAAAGATATTGTAATAATATGTATTTCGCCATTCGCCTACTATACCTTTTCACGTGATTTCTTTTAACGATAAATAATAAACGTTAGTCTTGAAATCTACTACTCTAGAACGTGCTTGTAAAATGCGAATTCGCAACTCCCAGTTTCTGGGATTTATGCCGATCGCAACGACAATGTAAACGGCACCGATCACGTTGCAAACCCTATTTTTGCCAAAACGGTGTGTAAAACCGTGCATTTAACACGGTTTTACACACCGCGTATGGCGAGAGCGAAATTCTACTTTATTAAACGTTGGTATTTAAGCAAGTTATAGCGTCTTATGCCCTAGATACAGATACATCGAGTTGCCCGTTACGCTTGCCATTGTAAAACGACGTACCCTGCAACGCGGGCGTAAAATTCGAATTTACAAGCGCGTCGGCTCGAAATAGGTTACGTTAATTTGTACGCGAGTGTGAATGATACTTCCACGCTATGTATACTCGGTTTTAATATCTCTTACCAGAGCAGGAGACAAATGGAAATATTAAAAGTATATTTTTAGTGAGTTGTAATTGTTACTTTTTTCAATAACGATGTTTTAATTATTATTATATATCCCGGGACGTATGTTAAGCGGATAGCGAGTCGAATCAAATTTACGAGCGTGTTCTTTTTTTAAAAATTAACACTTTGCGCCCCCCCCCCCCCCCGATATGAGGATGTAAAATAGGATTTTACGCCCACTGTTATAAAATAAAATAATTTAAAGTAATATAAGCTAAAGCTTATAAGAATTTCCTACGTATCAAATAATTTAATATGAATGTTTGTTCGCGCGTAAAAATCCTGGGCTAGTGCAGGCGACGATTTAATTTTCAATCCGATTTTCTGGTTGTCCGCGCGCGCGGGCGGGCGAGCGCTTTCCGACAGGCAAGTTTCGAACGCGGCGCGCCACTCGTTCAAGAGAAACTTCTTAACTTCGTGACGGCTCTGCCGCGCCTGAGTGGAATAAAGCGCATTGAAACCACGCCTCCATTTGCGCACGGACAAAAATATTTTTAATTACAACACTTTTGCACTTCGTCGTTATCCGAGGGAGAGAGAGAGAGAGAAGCGAGTGAGGGAGGGAAAGCTTGAAACTCAAGTCTATTATATTCGGCCAAGAGACGATTGCAAGAACGAATATAATGAGGAATTTAATTTTCTCATCTCGACTCACGGTTGCAATATATATGAAAATAAAATCTAAGAAAATTCTCTTTATATAAAGCTTTTGCTCCGGTATATTCGCGTGCAATGACATCTGTATACGGTTTTTTTTTATATTGGAATTTCATTAATAAACGCGTATATAAACGTCAGTGGGATACTTTCGATGTCGCGACGTATTTTTTCTTTTTCTTTCCCGTACTAATTGATGATCGATGAAATGTCCTGATTTATACCGCTTTAGCGAAGCATGGGCTTCTTGTACGTTTCTCGTTATTCATTATTATTATTATTATTATTATTTTATATGTATGTATATATATATATATATATATATATATATATATATATATATATATATATACTTTACCCGTGAATGGCACAGCAATCGTTATTGATTATAATAGAAAGAGACAAAGAAAAAGAGTATCCTGATTTTTGCTGAAGGCATTATTCCATAAATTTTTTATTGGCTTTGGTCATTATTAAATTATTCGTTGCGCTTAAAGTAAAAAGATCCACCCGACCGAACTAACTAGCGCGCAGTTCTTTTTATCTCACTGTATGTAAATCCATCTGAATTGATCGTTAAATTAATGAAATATCATTTCAATAAGGATTTTTGAAAGACTTATTCTCTTCTATTCAGTTGAAATGAAAAGTAATCTGCTTGAATATATATATATATATATATAAACAATGATATAATGCGAATCCTACTTGACGTATAATAATTATTTGTATAATATGATTGATGAAGCAAAATTGTTCCCGGCATAAAGAGAATGGCCTGCGCATCAAAACTCGATGAAACAATAACGCACTTTTTCTCCTATTCCTGGGCAATAATTGAAAAAAATATCGAGGCTCAAATCAGTGCCAAATTTCGCCGTTTTGACATTACAGCATATTACGCATAGCTACAAATACGTGTGACGCAGAAACGTAAATCCGATCTCTGCGACAAACACACGGGGGACGACAAAATACTATGCCCATATATAGGAATCTCGTTGGCAAGAGCATATTCGGCTGTATAGAATAATCGAGCCCAGCGGAGGATCGTGTATTAGGCGAAGCGCCATACTTGATCGGGCGCGCTGGCGCAAAAGTGCGATATTCATTATTAGCTTATATCCGCATCGATATAGTTATTGGGCGTAAATTCGACGCGACTGGATATAGTAATAATAGCCACGACGCGAGAGCGAGGTATAAAGGTGTGCGTATATATATACACGCGCGTTTACACGCGCGCGTATCGCGCGTTACTCGCGTCATTATCCGCGAATTAGGGTCCATTAGTTCGGCCAGCCCCGGATCCACCACCGCCGCCGCCAACCCTTCCAGCGGCGCGCTTGATCCAAACTGGCGCGGGCGCGCGGTGCGTCATTTATATGTACGCGTGTTTTTGGACATTCTGGCCTGGTCCGCTATTATATGTTTATGGCCTATTAGCGGGGCTGGGAGTGGCTGGGTGACAAGTGCAAAAAAGAAGACGACATTTCGTCGGATAATTAGCCCGACTGACGGTGGGAATTGAGCTATTTTTAATTGACGATTCGGCTAGTGATTATATTAAACGATAAATGGAGTGGCGTTGTTATCGAATGGGGGTTTTTTTTTTTTGCATTCTTTGAAAAAGACAAAATTTCAAACAGTCAGGACTACTGGGATTTAGAGTGTAATTTGTATCTCTGATGGACGATCAGCTCGTTAACACTGTAAATCTCATCAGTGATTAAATTTTCACTACATTAAAGTTAATATTGGCTGATGCAGATGTAAAGAGTGCGTTTAAGAATTACCGATGGAATTTTCACTATGAATTTTGAAGAAACTAGTTGGCTCATCAAACTTGCACAATAGAGATGGAACTAACGGTCATTTCTTCATTCATTTTCGATTTACCCCAAAATGTATGTATAATTTATCGGCAATGTCCTAACGCAGCAAGTATTTAATCTTGTTAATGTCACAAGGATCAAAAAGAATTTATTCATGATTGAATAATTTTCAATAATTTTCATTTTATATGACATTTTAAACAATAATATAATCTACTATATAAGAATCTTGATCGAAGAATAAAATCAAATTATAAAAACTAGGAATCTTTTGATTTTTCAACAGAAATCGATTCCTCGATAAATAAAATATAATGTACGCATATATGGTTAAACTAATAATAATTATAATATAAAACTTGCTTATAGTGTATTTCATCGGAGTGTTTGGACTTTAATTGCGAAAGCTAGAAAAATGCCATTATAATCCAAGCTTGCCCCGCATGATTGTACCCAAGATATAGGAAAGTAAACTCTATATGCTGCGGGTCAGAACATCCCGTTTCACGTAATAATGGCTCTCTGATTTCTCCTTAATCGACGTAATGGCAAGTATTAAAGAGCTCTCGCAAACTCTCACATTACTGCTCGATGAAATGAGGGTTGCTACTATTAGTCGCTAATTGTGCGACTCCTACTCGATATCAAGCGGTTGTTATGATTTTTATTTAGCTGGACATGTGCTTTTTTTCCATTGGTTGATCTAAAGTACGAAATGGTGTTTTGCTTAGTGCTTTTGATTTGGCTCGAATTGTAACAAAATATAGTAAATTTGAACGTTCAATAAAATTTTAGAGTTGATTCATAATATGCTTTTGTTGGTGATGGGAACGTCGTAATAAAATCTGGCCGTTATGACGCCGCGTAACATGACAGAATATTCGACAACTATTTTTCAAAGTAAAACAATTTGTACACATCAATGATCAGAAATCATCATATAGTGCAACATTGTCGCAAAATCTTTGGTTATGTTACGCAGATATATGACGGTCACATTTTTAATCCGACATAAGCCCCCTCTACATTCACGATGCTTTATTCGAATTACGACTGAGACTATGTAATTTTAGGTATCGATATATTTTTATAACGCGATATATAATTCTATTGTACAGCACAGGAAAATGCCGGCGGCAAGCGGGGCGCGGGGGGGGGGGCTGCAATAGGGGCACAAGGACTGCATGATTCGTACACGACTTTATACCGACCTTCTCTCGCTTTGAGGTACACAGTATTGGCTACGATGTTCTCCAACTCCATCAATTCCAGCTTGGTGGGTTTCGCGCGGCCGAGTGCAGTAGCTGAGGCCGCGCCGGGGGCGGCCGGGTTGTCGGCGACGGCGCCTCCTGCCCGGCTGCTGATGCCGCTGCTGTTTCTGCTGCTGTTTCTGCTGCTGGTGTTTCTGGCCCTGTTGCCGCTGGCCCCGTCCCTGCTTCTCACCGCGGTGCACCCTACCGGGCCCGGCCAGAGCCTCTCCCATCTGCGGCCCTATACACCAAGGCTCTTTCCTTTTGTTTTTTTTTTCTTTTGTTCTTCTTCTTCTTCTTGCCTTGTTCACTTCTTAAGGCGCCCCGATGCTCGATGCGCTGCGTCGGCTGCTCGTGCCGCTGCTCTTCTTGGGGAAGGGGACGCGAGGGGATCGAGGGTGATCTCGGTGCCTGCCCGTCTGCGTGCGCTCGGATTTTTCTGCGAAGGCTTTGCGCGTCCGGGACGAAGGTGACCCTCGCGTACGGACAGCTGGAGGCGGACGTTGTTGGCGGATAACGGGACGAGGATGATCTTCAAGGGCTCGAGGACGGGCCACCGGCTGGTGCAGCAGAGGACCTCGTCGCGGCTCTGAACCGATTTATCATCGTGGACGAGTGTATATCTGTCGGCCGTCTATCTGTAAAATAGAGCAAAAGAGGATTCTTGGTGATTCGACTGTATGGCCATTATATGAGGATGGGTGCGTTCTTAGAAAGCTATTATAGGAACTACCTTTTAACTATTTTGTAACTATCAAGTATATATATATGAAGCTGTCCAAGGTATTTTTGAATTGGTTAATAATTATGGTCTGTCAATGGTTGACTATATTCGACACCTGTAACAATATCAATAAATCCCAACGAAGATTTCGTATCGAAAGCTAACGCATTTTTTAATAACCCGTGTAAGACTATAGTACAGTTATTTGCGCCGAAGTCGACTAACACAATTGGTAATTTTGCGTCGAAAACTTACACATATGTAGGCAAATCTTTAAATCTTTTAATTTTTTTTCAGAAAACCAATAAACATGGATATATATATAATCTATATAATGTATAATTCATATAGTGAATGAAAAATATTTGGACTCAATCTATGTGTATTAATTTTTCATACGTGACCTCGAAATGTGATACATTTGGTTGTGTGTTGCTGTTGGTTCTAGAAATTGATCTGTGCTAATTTTTTAAAATATTTTCATGCAAAGGATATTATAATAATTCATACAACAATCAACGGGAGAATTTAACATTCTTCTAAACTCTTACGAGCTCCTATAAGTATATATAGTAATTATGTCTTTAACAATTAAGCAGGTCATTATAGTAGTTATGCAAATATTTACAAGCACTTCAGAAGGATGCATTCCATCAGTTGAGCTAACAGACCTCGGTACATAATGAGCATACCCATCAAAGCATTTCTAATTCTTTATCATATTTAATACTCGTAAGATATTTTCAGAATAATTTCGGAAAAACTTCACGAAAAAAACTGCAGAGAATGGTATAAATGTCTAATAAGCCCCAAGGAGAAATTGAAACCATTTTAAAACAAGAGTTAACAATATATTTTTAGAAAGAATTAAAAATATTGTAATAGTATTATACTGGTCAAGAAATGTTAAATATAAGTTGAATATTACGTGAGCAAATTAATGCATTTTCGGTCTAATTCCTCATAAGTAAAGTGTGCTCTTTGTCAACATAAACATTTATGAAGTAGACATTCTTGGTAAGTAAGTGAATACATAAAAAGACTGTAAGATAATGACAATAAACTTCGAAGTACATTAAATTCAGTATATTTTCTAGTCGCAGAATCAATCGGTTTAATAGTAATTGTCGTATCAACTAACATAGCACCATAGTACGATGTTAATAATTCTTCGATTTGTCGATAGATGGCTTACTTCAGTAAGATACAAATTTTCCATTATTAGAAAAATAAAGAAAAGTATTTGAAAGCGAATAGGAAAAGTTGACTGTAAAGCGCTCGGAACATTTAGAATATGAGTGTATAACAGAGTATTATAAATTATCGCGATGATCAATATAATAAAGGAACGTAAATAAATATGTCTAATGAAATAAAATGTTCTGATATTTTCATTTTAATATGATACATATTCCATTTGATCTTGTTAACAAAATTCAATATTTCATAAAATTTTCAATATATCTTGGCGAACTTTAATTTGAAGAAGATTTGGTCTGAAAATATATTAGACTCATATTAGATATTCACGTGGCTCATATCTCATTTTACTTTATAGCGTGAGAGAAATTTTAGATGAATTTTGATATTTATGAACGCATCTTTGTAGTTTATATAGTGTATATTTTAACTTTTCATGCGGTTATGTATAAAAATACTTCGGAAGTCTTCTTAAATCTCTGATTATCGTGACGAAAATCAAAAACATAAAATTGACTATATTTTTATTTTTAAGCCATTGACGTTTTCAAAGCTATACACATGATCTATAACAATTCCATTTCAACAATCCGACATCTATACCATCAATGCGAAAAATATCATGGTATTAATCTTTTCATTTTAGCTTAGCCAGATTCTTCGTTTTTTATTATAATTTATTATGTATAATTATTTAAATTATTTATAGTTTCATAGCTGTATTTTGATCACGTATTATACATTGGTTTCGTATATTTTCTTTGAAGAGTTTTTATACACAATCAAGAATATATATATATCATGCGAAACAAAAGTAATAAGTGTTTCATAGTATAAAAAATGAACTAAGGACAATGCAAATTTTACTACATGAAATTAAAATATTAATCCATTATATGCATACGAATTATTATGTCATTAATATGGCATTATATCACTATAAAATATTATCTTTTAAAGCATAAATATAAATTAGCTTTTTCTGCAGAGCATAAAAATAATGCTGAAAACTTTTGGACACTTAATTTTAATAATGCTAATTTGCGCAATATAATTCGTTTTAATTTTGCCTTCAATTATTTTTGTATTAACATTCTAATCCGATGGATTAACAAACTTTTAACAAACATTGTTTCACTCGCATAGCGATAAATATTATTCCTTTTAACTATCAACCGTAAACAGAATTCAAATGAAACTAATAAACAAAAATTTTACGGTACAGAGCAGAAATAATTTATTTACGCATAAAAATTAATTCATACATCTCTGTATCGGAATAATATAGTTTTGGACTACACAAACGACACGCACTTTTAAACAGTGCAATATAAAAATGTTCGGAGAGTGAAAAGATTCTAATATAGGTAATAAACTATAGCTACTTTTCTACTATTTCAAAAAGGCGGATTCCTTCTGCTTAGTTATTAACTCTCTAAATGTAGAATGAGTTGGTTATTTTTAACTATTCGAAGATTCTAAATTTAGAATGATTGTTAACTTGGCTTTTTAACTCGATTAGATTTATCTTTTATACTTTTAGATTAATAAAGTGGAAATGCATTCTTAATAACGCTAACATTCACGATGATAGGTCAAAATTACTGAAAATACTTTTTAGCATTATATATAGAAATAGTCAATTATTTATAATAATGATGATTAATCTCCAAGTAATTCATTTTACTGGCAGAATTATATATAGGCTTCTAAAGCATTAGATTGTCGCTGTCGACTATCTCGAAAGACGTTTTATTTCGCTGTTTACCTCCTATAGTTGGATTGAAAAATTTATACGACATAGAAACGAGGCATCCGAGGTGTCGCAAATATACCAGGATGATTGGACGCTTTATCAGATATGACAAATTCTTCTTTAAGTATTTCTCTGCCATCGGGAATCTATAGAATTCTAACGTCAAGCCTGACCTTGACAATGACCACTAAAGCTATTTCAAGGTGAACGCCATTTTTAATACATAGAAAAGAAACACAACAAATTTAAAGTTCGGAAAAGATTTTATATTTTGCTGTTTTCATTTCTAAATCAAATGGTATACTTTTACTAATTTACATCCTCAATCAGTGTATATTATTTAATCATAATATCGCACATACTATTGATTTTATGCGGGTCTAGGCATTTTTACATTGCGCAGCCTACTTCGGAATAAAAGAAAGCTGCCATAAGCATCCTCCGTAGTAAAAATAAAACTTAGACGACGACGTCGGATGAAAGGATAAGATAAACATCGCTATTCGATGTCGGTCGGTCGTTCCTCGCTGCATTGCTTCACGGTCGCATTCCTTTAACATTCACGGCACATCTTCTTCTGCTTCTTGCTGCGTAATTTTAAGCGCGCCGAATTATGACGGGCTCAGTCGCGTTACGAAATATTACATTTTCAGTACATTAGATGCAATAAACGAAAAAGGCCCGCTGAAGTATGAAATTAAGATGCCCGCCTGTTTCTTGAACTCAGTGTGTCACAAGAGATGCGGTGGCACACCGCGCGCTAATGACTGAGTAAATACGCGCGTATAACCAGGGCCGGACTAAGCTGTTACCGAGGCCCGGGGCCATCTAGGACCCCGTGTGGAAAATATTTTTCTGCCACTTCAAATCTATGTGTGTGTTTATCTGTGCGCGCGCGCGCGCGTGTGTGTATGCGTGTGGCTGTGTGTACAAAAGAATTTATTCATAGTCTTTATATAGATGTTTATGAAAAGAATCGAATTTATTTAATCAGAATTTTGAAGACTATGTTTTACAATATATTTTTGCAATCAGTCTCAAACCTAATAAATAATCTCCTTCCTACATTCTCTATGGACCAGTCTTTTAATTAAGTCACGTAAATTTTAATATGGTCTCAATAAATCCTTTTCTTATTTGCCCAACGTCGATAAAATGGTATAGTTCATGGATGCAGCATATATTATTCATTATCTTGAAAGCGAAAAATATTTGTCAGATTCGTTATTTGCAAGGGGAGTCGTTCAAAATACTCGATAAGTTATTTGGCTTAGTTGATTTGTTTTTTTTTATTAAAAGTTCCTGCAAATTGTAGCATTAGCGCAAATAAACTATACGTTTGTCTTCATCAACCCATTGATAACCTGCATCATTGAAAAGAAAAAGATTTATCTTTCTCCTGCTTGCTTTTGCTCACTTTCAATGTAAAAAGTTATAATAACCCATCACAAAGATCCAGCTGTTCAGGGAAATGGATTTTAGCCAGCGACTGTACCCTTATAACCGCTGCTAGCAGCCTGAATAGAACGTATACAGTAGGCAGCGCTGAAGTAGGAACCAAAAAAAAGAAAGAGCCGCATCGCTAATGAGCCAGAGCGACCGTCGCGCTCATCTTTTCCGACACGGCGCTTGTGTAATGTACGTCGAATTGCGGAAACGCGTTTGCGGCGAGGATTACACGCGCGCCGCCTGCACTCCCGCGTCTCTGCCTCGCGTCAGTCGCTGATGCGAGCACAACGATAATTCGCAACGCGCGAACGCGAAAATAACAAAAATTCGCGCCCCCCCCCCCACCGACTCCGTAGAAGCGAAAGAATCAGTGGCACGTAATGCGCAGCCTCTCTGGGTGCTCCGCGGCTGTGATGAATATTTTGCGAGTCCTTCGCCGCGCGGGTATGAAATATTAGCTAATGCGCATCAGCAGGTGCGTTCGTGTACACGCGCCTTTCTGGATATAATGTGTTATTTTCAAACAAAAAAAAAGAAAAAAAAATTCTGAATTTCTTTTTCATAAACCTAATTTTTGACTCGTTGGCTTAAGCGTATTTTAACGAATCCCTTCTTACTGGAGTGAAGAAATTATTATGTTAAATAGAAAACTGCTAAAATCATGAAATAAAGTTATTAACAGATTGCAGATTGTAGGAATGAAATGATTGTATTACTCAATTGTCTATAGATTTTTTTTGAATTTTCGATATTGAACGTTTATTGCAGTTCGCGAAAAATCACTTCGAGATATTCTCCGCAGCACCTGCGGTTCTATTTCGGCAATATGAATCTAACAATACCGATGTATAATTTATAGTGTGAAGCAAATTATGTTAAATTTGGCTACGATTCACTTTTCAGTTCATTTTGATCGGTAAAAATTATTATTGAAAAAAGTTTTATAAAAGAAAATATTATTATAAATATTAAATTTTTTTATCTGTATTTTCTATGTACTATTTCGAGTTTCTCCATGCGTGTATATAACAGATAGCTAAGGATAAAATATTTTAATAAAGAAATTGAAAACGATTTCGATTTTTAATTTTGACTTTGTTCTTTTGAAATATATTTGTGTAGAACATAGGCCTTGCAGAAAGAAATAAAAGAGAAATCGACCATTAATAAATATTCCAAGAATTACAAATAAAAAAAAAATCAAATAAAAGACGCATGTATGAACTAACTTATATATATATATATATATATATATATATATATATATATATATATATATTCTACGAAGTCGGATATAAAAAGTATTACTTTGATTTTTTTAGACTGAACTTTAGCGATACTTGAAATTTATTTTAATCGTAATAATAATTTGAAAGAGGCCTCTTTTTATATTCTGATTAGAATTAAAGTATCGTACGAAGGTAAAAAAAAATGTCGAATGTGAAAACAAATATAGATTTCAAGATTTTTGTTCAATAATTTTTTTAGACGGGAAACCAATGGAGGTCATAAAATAATGACCTTCACGCATAAAGTCTATATATACCTATAATAGTTGTACGCACATGCAAAGAGGACGATTGACTCGAGTTTCGAATATCGATACTATTGACATTCAATGCGAGTATATATTCAAAGTTAAAAAATTCCAACAACTTTCATATATGTATTGCAGGTGTGTGTGTGTGTGTGTGTGTGTGTGTGTGTGTGTGTGTGTGTTTGTGTTTATTTGTGCGTCTGCGTCTGTATGCGTCTGTGTGCGTATGTGTATTATAAAAGATTCCTGTATTTAATAAAATTCATGAAGGTTCCCTTGAGTGTGCACATGATTGGTTAAGGGAAATAAAGTAATCTTCTCGAAACTTGATTGATTTTACACTACATTTCACCAGATATCCCTGACTTCTTCAAGCTTTTTAAAAAAATTGCACACAAAGAAATTCTAAAAAATTACAAAGAGTAAAATTTTAACGAAACAATATTTAAAAAAATTATCACCTAAAGTATTGAAGAATTGTTTAGTATAACATAGCGCGATGGTTTAAAACACGTACGGAGTACGTTAAACCTCTTCATAAATACGTTACAGGTAGGCGTCGACTAGTCGATGCGCGCGATTACGTGAAAGTTTTCTATAAGATGTTGATCGAGTTTCTATGTGTATTGTTGAATATTGAAATTCTGTATTTTAATAAATAACTTTTCTGATATCAGACTTTCTTGTATATTGAGTACCCGTCTAATATTTTTACATTTGTTGCAATGAAAATTATGACCAGTATTTAATACTATGCAATGTATAATCACAGAAGCGTTGTTTTTTTAGATTTTCGTGTTCTCTGATTCTACTGTTTAATGTTCTTTCTGTCTCTTGTGCATAGGTGTTCTCTAACTCAGGCGTATTAACTTTACCAAATAATATTCTATTTTAATTTTTTATTCGTAAGTAAAACTACTTCGATATTATATATTTTTAATTGCTTAGAGCATTTTTCAGAAAGATCTTTACGATAAGGTATTACAATTATTATTGTATTTCAAAGCATGATAGATACGCGGATGGATTATTCTACGGATGCTGAATAATAATATAATCATTGTTAATCCATACATTTGTTTATTCGGTTTTTAAATAAATCTCGAAATCATGCAAAATTAAGGACACTGTTTCGAAATATCTTCATGTGTATGTACAAAAGTTGTTTTTTTCTTTTATAATAGAATATCCTATGAAAGCGTTATTGATCGTTTGGAAAATATTAATTGAATGGTGGATATGAAGAATTTTTATATCCTAATGTAACACTCTTTATCGGTTTTTAGTCGATCTATCCAAGAAACCAAGTAATTCTCCAAGCAATTCTTTTTCATTATAAAGTTTTAGAATAAATATAGACTTATATGCCATGTGGCAGTATGAATGAGACATAATTTAGAATAACCTAAATACTATTATTTGATTTTATAGTATTCAAAATCAATCTCTTTGTGAAAATAAGAATGGATACACGTGTTAGCATAGGTTAGAGTAGTTTTATAGAACATAAATTAAAACATTTGTATAATTTCTAATACAGCACTATCGGAATGATTTTGTCTGTTGCTCTATAGTTATATCTACCATCCTTTTTCTAATTATTTATGTATAAACACCTACTCCATTAAGTACAGTTTCATTCATTTTAAATGAATATAACAACTCATCGAGATGAAATAGATAGCAGATATGGGAAGTTCCTTATTGAAGTAGTTTGGATCTCGGCTGAGACTCTGATGGTGATGTATTAAAAACGAACTTTGTATATGTGTTTGAACTTTTTTGTTTTTTTTTTATAGTCAAAGAAAATCACTTTAAATCGTTTCAGCTTTATTTTTCTTTACATTTATCCTTGAAGATAGACATTTTTCTTTCCACTGGAATATTCACCAGAAAAACCTGTAATTGCTATACTGCTATACTTCAGTTAGAGATCTTTTTTACAAAAACGGTGTTATTTTATAAAAAAAAACGTAGCTATAGACCCAGCGAAAGCTGTCCAATTTTATTAAAATATTTTATTTCACGTGTTTGCTATGTACACAGGATAGGCAAACAAAAATATTATATAGCATATTTTACTCAATATCAGCAGAATATTTAGTAAATATGAAGAAATAATCAATACAATAGTATTTGACTATAAAATAAAGTTTTTCTGTAGGTTTTTTAACCATATAGGGAAACATCGTATTTCGATTCCTGTAGAGAAACAATTATTGCCTGTGTATTAATAATCCTACAGTTTCTAGTTTTGTTTCCCTATTTTGCTCTTTTTATAATTTACAGTTCAACGTCGTTAGAATGCTATATGTAAGTTCCTAACTGTATGCACCGATTATACATAATTTCGAATTAGTCATTGAAGATCATTGCAGATTCTCTAATATGTCTTTATATTGAATCATTGTTTATGATAACCGATTACAGACGCTTAAATCAAGAACATACAGTTGTACTCGCGTATATATATATATATATATATATATATATATATATATATATATATATTCAATCGAAGCGGAGAGAGAACACAAAGAAGGAAGATGCGCAAACTCAGTCACATTGAGTACAGCGTTGCTGGTTAGCACCTTCGTCAGAGATTTGGGGGGCGGGAGAGAAGGAAAGACTTTGACAGACCACGTCCATCGCCTTTTCCATTCCGCGCACAGAGGAAGCCCTATATATGTATAGGGGTAACTAAAATGTAGGCTGACTTCCGCCTTTTTGGTAAGTGGCGGTGCAAAGAAAATTCGGGATGACGCAGAACTGTCTCTCTTGCAATGAAAGATAGAAAGAGAGAGAGAGACAGATAGAGAGAGAGAGAGAGAGAGAGAGAGAGAGAGAGAGAGAGAGAGATTTCTTCGGGGCTACAAAATTTATTGCCGTCGCGCGTGCGCGCGAACGCTGATGCAAATTGGCCGTGAGATAGAGTGCGTTATAGTCTCTCGCTTCTTATTGAATAGTGACGTGACTTAAATTGTCTCTGACACTCCTCAGCGGTTTTTGCAACTGAAGCCTGTGAAATATATTTTTTATTTATATGAGTTTGTCTTTTTTTCTGTTTGTATAGACGCACATTGGTATAGAAAAGTATATAGACTGGAAGGCTTCAACATCAATCATGAATTTGAAAATACCGTATTTCCGAAAAGATTGGCTAACCTAGCTAAATGGGATGAGTCAGAGCAGATCAGAGCACATATTTGTCAACCAACGATGTAAAAATTATAGGCAACGTATGTGCCTTAAAAAAATGTACGAGAAAAAAAAATTATATTTATAAGTTGATCTAGATTTCATAAGCTTCACAATCTCAGTTTCTAGCCTATCCTAGAGATTGCAACATAGGTTTATTTTTTGGCTTGCATTATAACAGCGCTATAATTCGTCAACCTCTATTTATAAATCTTCAAAACAATAGCTCTATTAATACATATTTAAAAGACTTGACACCGATTAAAATAAAAAAAGAACTGGATTCTACTCTGAAAAACTCTTCATCGTCATATTCAATGCGATCAAACAATGGGATTATGAATTTAAAAAAGGTAACAAGTTAATTTTGACAAAGCAATTGAATAAACAGAATAAATGAAGTAACTGAAACTTGTAGAATATCAACTGAACGTTTATGCAACATTTTACATGAACAGAGCATTCTAAAGGTGCGCTAGGCGGATGTCGCGTCTGCTAACGTTCAATTAACAATTGGTCCGAAGGACTGATTTTCAACGAAAAATTGCTACTGTAAAAGCAGGAAACCCAACAAATTTTCGAATCGATTTAGAACAGTGGATGGAGCTTCGATGCATCACTACACTCCTGAAAGTAAACAAGACTCAAATCAATTGATTGGACCAGCTAACGGCTCCAGCCCCAAAAGGCAAAAACCATTGCATCGATGAACGCAATTATGTCGACTACTCTTTTTTCGGATGTGGAATGAATTGCCTTTTATTGATTACCTGATGAAAAAGGGTGAAATCATCGGTAGTCTATACATTGCGCAGTTTTTAAAAAGTGTTTAAGGGAGAAGTGAAGAATAAATGATCTCTCTCGACAAAGATAAAAATCTTATTTCACCAAGACAACGCCCTACTCCTTCGGTAAAACTTGCACTGGCTAAAATCAACGAATTGAATTCCACCTTGGTTGATCGTCCACTACATTTACCAGATTTGACTTTAAAAACTGCTTAGAGGTCAACAATTTCTGAGCAGCGAAGAAGCCATTGTTTGATTAATTACATTGGATTATCGAGATTTAAAATATATTAGTCTTGATCGAGATTATATTATGAAAATGCATTAAAAAATAAAGCTGAAGAAAGTCCTCGCTCTTTATCAAGTCAGAAGCTTTCCACTTAAATCTCATAATTAAAAAAAAATTTATCATCAGAAATATAATTAACCAGAGACTACATAACCATACAATATTTTAAATTACAATCTTGAAGTTGCCCAACCTATAAAATATACGAAATTTTTTTTCCGATAACATGTTTTTATAACGTTAAATATAATAATCAGCTTCGCAATACTTATCGCGATAAAGTTTTTATAGATATATACAATTTTCATGTACTTAAATAGAATCACTGCTGATATATATAATTTAATGTGCATGAATTTTGTCGATGGTCGAGGGGAGAAGTTATATATCTATATGAAGATAGGAGAGAGCGATCCACGTGGTACTCACAGACATGTTGATACGCATACACCGATACCGCAGTTAAGATCGAGGCGGCATAGGGAATGGGGGAGTATTGGGGAATAGTATGAGAGCGAGACAGGGAGGGAGGGGAAGAAATAGAAGAGTAACTTCCCGGAAACTCGTTACGCCTTCTTCGGATACTTAATCGTATGGTAGCTTTTTTCACCGGTACGTTGCCGCTGCTGCTCTTCTTTTTGTCGCCGTCGTTAAGGAAAGAGGAGAAACCTCCGATAGCCCGCGCCCGGGGAAAGCACTCGAGTGTACTACTCTTTTTCCTCTCTTTTCCGCGACCCTATCCCCTCTCCCGCCGCCAGCACCGCCTGCCACCCCACCACGCTTCATCCCTCCGATTCTCACAGTGCGCGCATTCGTCATTGCTCTTCTTCCTCTTTTTCCGTCGCGCGCTTCTTCTCCCACACTTGCGCGCGTTTTTCACGTCCGCGCGAGGATATAACTCGTGTGAGTTGTGCGCGAGAGAGGTCGAGGAGGGGCGGGGGACACGAGGCCACTTTGCGGAAACTCGTATACTCGAGCAAGTTCGATGCGATTTTGCATGATCGATTGATTGGCTTTGACGCCAGGAGAAAGAGATTTCCTCTCTTTACGTGGTTTGCGTTATTTTATGCGTGCAAAATATTCACGTGGATATATGCTAAGCAGAATCATAGGTACAATTATTGTGAAAGATATATACAAGGATATATATATATATATATATATATATATATATATATATATATATGGATGTAGGTAGATGATACGACTAAATAATCCATGCCTGAAATCCCATTATTATATTTTTGTTTGATTATAGCACCGAATTACGTGGTTTTGAAATCCAAAGTTATACTTTGAATCATGTTAGAACAAGTTTTGCAGTCTCCAAGGCCCTAGATAATTTTCTATTTCGGAAATTCTGAACAGAAGACTGTTTCAAAATAAAACTCTTCGTCCTCGTTCTTAAAAAGAAAAAAAAATACGTCTCGCTACGATGTTCCTGTCACTTTTACAACTTTTTGAAAAAAGCTTTAAAAATCTCGATCAAAAATTGCATTTTCAATCTGAAAATTTCCAATACCTCGCAATTTCCATGATCGTTTGATTCAGCACTTTTACAAAGCGCTGTAAATATCACAGAAAAAATTCTAACGAGAATTTTTTTTGTAATCGAAGGGAGAGTTTATATTGTCAAAATTTCTGCTCGGAATTGCTGGAGAAAAATAATCACCCCGAGTTCGTGCAATATATGCGCAACTTTCGCTCATATCAAAATAAATAACGTTATTATTTGGAAGTCAAGTAATTTGGAGTTATGGTTCAAGAAAAGCCTCATGATTAAATCACAATATAAAGTCTAAAATAAAATAGCTTTATTTTATGCACAAAGTACGTCTCTCTATGACCGTTTGAAGCTGAATAATAGAGATTTATAAAACTGTCTCATTTTTTCAGTTTCGATACGATGCTGAGTTCATTTAATTCCATAGTATATATAATAAAGTAGAATTAGAAATCTTGCCACTTTTTAATAAATTGAAGATATGCTCGTGATTATAAATAGATTTATATATAACTCGCAATAATATAACTTTTCTTCTCTATTTGTCTCAAAAATCTGTTTGAAAATTTCTGATACATGCTTATAGAAATACTTGCACTTAAATGTTCAGATCCGCAATCTATATTTTGCTTCGAATCACTAGCATATAACATTTATCCTTAATTTGACTGGCTTATAAAAATTAAGCTACTTATGTGGTTAGAGATCGACAAAATATTACAGTTACTTTCAATGGTGATTAAATTCTAAAGTTATTGCAATGATGAATGTATTTTTCAATAAGAATTAAAATTAAAAATTTGACAAACTTAAATTATCAAGAATGTTTTTTACCAATTTGTATTTTTGACTTCTAAAATTATGTAAGATTCAATCATTTATTTATTAGAATATTATTTATACATTTGGGCTTTTCTATACCAAATGTAATAGAAATCCGAATCGGAATAGAACGCGAAGTAAAAATTCTAAACCCCAACAAAATTTAATTTTGAATATAGTACTAAAATAATATGTATACACATAACATATATCCCAAAGGTTCCTCCTTCCTTTTATTTTATTTCATTTTATTTTATTTTTTTTTAAATCAATTTTTACATCAAAACTATACTTGTTTAAAATTTACGACGTTGCAGATAAGCAGCCCAGTAAGTATTTTAGTTAAAAGATATGCAGATTACTGCAAAAAGGAATGATGATACTGGAAAAAAAAATGATTTTACATAATTATCACTTCATAAATTCTTACTGGATAGACTTGTGTTGCAGCTCATGTTCGTATATATACTTAATTTACATATTCTATGGCTTCTTCACGATGTTTTACTATACAAAACAAGAATACAAGAGAAGACATACATGAAATGAGTGTCGAATATTTTGTACAACTTTCAAATAAAGTACTTATCAATTTTATGTATAAATGGTCATGAAATACTTTTTTTTTTTAATTTTGATGACAATTTATAATGTATGTAGCGTTGATATATTTGCAATTAATAATTACTTTTTCAAAATCCAACTTTTGTTTATTATTTTTCAAACCTTCGTTAACATTATAATACTATAAGGCAAATATAGTTATGAACTATATCAGTTAATAGTAGATAATGTGTCAAAAGTCACTCTCTTTTAAAATTACATCGTGCACTCATTGCAATTTTTTTGTAAAATTTGAATTTTTATGCTATGTATAGATTATATTATTTTAATATATTAGAGAAAAAAAATTGGGATATTCTTGTAAAACATTAGTCGTATTAGGAACAATAATATTTATAGAAAAGTGATAAATCTCTTGTCCACAATAAAATTGTAGATAAGATAATAAAAGGAATTTTCTGATATTTTCTTTCCTTTCGTCGAACTTGCAACTATCACATCGCTTTGAATATTGCATTATCATATCTTGGACTTGGAGAGAACGTTAAATCTTAGAATCGTATATACGGCGATCATCCCGAAGGTGATAAAAATCACCTAAATCAATCTGGGAGCTTGGTCCAATTCCATGACCCAAATGTCACGCCCCCCCCCTCTTTCTCTGCCTCTCTCGATGCGTTAGAAAACAATGTCCGATGAAAGACGTATAAAAGTATACGACAACCGTATTTCATTTTTGCCATTTTTAAAGCGCTTATATCAAATCGAAAATTACACGTTTACTTTTGTAATTCTGTTTTAACGGAGCGCGACCATAAACCTCGTGGCTAAAATTTTTAATGTATTCCAATCCTCTTCTCGCCCGTTTACACAAGTGAAGCCATCTCCTACTCCCTTCCAACCAGGACTTTTTTTGTTTAATTTGGAGCAATAAACTTGTTCTACACCTGAATATTTTACACCACTGTACATATAAAAGCTATATATCTATTTTCTATAAATTATTGAAATTGCATTACACGCCAATCATTTACATATCATTTTTTAATGCTTCCTATATTTCATTGGGAATTACTTTGGCTGACGTCGTATAGAAATAAGAGTTGAATTTCGTAATTAGTTTTTATCAATGCCAAAAGTAAATATACAACTGAATTTTTTTACAATTATTTCTATAGTCTGAAGCTACTTAAGAAAAATTTTTTCAGCAAAAAATAGATTCATAAAGTTTTTATATGCTCTATACGTTATCCATTGTAAGACTTTCAAACATTCACCGAGACCAAAAAACTAAAATTTTCTTTTAGAATTAATAATATTTGTATTGCTAGTAGCTGTTTCTTTTTCATACGCTTTTCGCCCTTAAAAATCATTAAAGGAAGAAAATTTATCATTAAGTAGTAAACCTGATTGTTTCAATGCCGTTTTCGGAACATTTATTCCAAGTACAATAAGCTGCCGAAAAATTGAAAAACAGAAAATACAAAAAAAGATCCTTCGGTCCTCCTTGACGAGACCGTTTTCTTAAGGACGTTCGTCCGTACCAGTCGAGCTCCATCTATAACATCGGCCCTAACCAAACAGCCCCCCTCCCCTTCTCCCTCAACAGGAAGTTCGAGCTGAGAGGAAATTTTCACACTTAAGCCACGTCTCTCTATATATCATTCGAAAGCTCGAAAGTGTATTACGTTGCCGTACCTTCGAATTTACCATCCCCGTGGATCTGCTCTCTCCACGCCGATTCTAGAATATTTCCATTCGCCATTTTTCAAGCGCGATCGATGATGTTACCTTTTCCATTAACGATTACCAAAGAACGAGTTTCGCTTCTTATAATGAAAAAAAAAAAGAGAAAAAAATTACACGGTACGAAATGTACGACCAAGTTCAATACCTTCCTTTTTTTTATTTTAATATTTTGCCGAAATGTCTGTTTGAGCTAAAGTTCAAAGACTACAAATCCTATATTCTTTTCTGTCTAGAGGCTCCATGATGGACGTGAGCAAACTTTCGGGCTTTCTATCTTGAATTTTTATCACGGTATAAATATACTAATGAAATGCTTATCATTCATATATATATATTAAGCAGATAGATAATCAACTGATTCTGAAAATTCTAGCAAAATCTACCGTAATAGTCATTATGGGTTAACGTCCTCGAACACGTGTCCATTCTCTCTTACCCCGTGTAGTTCTTAAGTAGCTTTTTATCACGACTCCCCGTCCAGCCCTTCATTAATATTTATAATTGTGTCTAATACACACCCAGCCCTTTACGGCAATTTCTCCGAATTTTGTACCTCAGCGGTATACGCTTTCTCTCTCTCTCTATCTCTCTCTCGCTCCCTCTCAATTTCTCTCGCCATTAAAAATCTACCATCCGTGCACATAGGCAGAGAGTTCTTTTCATCGTTCGTAAAATACATAAACCAGACCTCACGCTCAGGCTTTCCTTCTTTTGTGTACGTATATCTATTACTTAACAAATCTGGAGAAATCCGCAAAAGTCGATGAAAGTCTAGCTTTAAAGATTTTCAATTTGGAAATGTATCAGAAACTCTAGGGCTCTCGACCAACGATCGACCCGTGGCAATCGACCCATCTAGTTCGCGATTTGATCCGAGACGGACGAGGCTCGCTCTCATATCTACCCCTGTTCTTTACGCGTGCCACTGCCCGACCTGCTGAGGGTTGGGGGGGGGGGCTACAAACCCTCTTTCCTCATCGTCTGGCACGACAATACGACTTAACAAGTTGGTGCACGTTGACCCAAATCATCCTGGGTCATCTTAGATTCTTTGGCGAGGCCGCGCATATGCCGTAAATAGAGATCAGATTTCTCCGCAAAGAAAGGGCGTCGCGTCTCTATCTATTCCATTCCCATACAGCTGTGGGTAACGCGGGTATTTTTCCATCATTTGAGATGTATAAATTCGTAACAAATATCGTTCAGCTCCACACCAAGCACTGAGCGCATAGTTATATTTTATGTATATATTAATAAGAAAAGACAGGACAGCGACTATATATATATATATATATATATATATATATATATATATATATATATAGTGTACAGCTAGCTAGTGCCAGTCTCGTATGTATATATATATGGAGTAATAAAACGCTCGGTCACCCGCCGCTGAAGCGGTATTCGCCCGCGCGAAGAGAAGGCGCGGGCGTTCGCCCAGCCCCCAACCCCTCCCCTGGAAGCCCACCCAAATAGCGTTCGCGGTTTACCCCGGGCGCGCATAAACGAAATTTCTGCCGACCCCTCGTCGGCTAGCTCTAGACCATCGCCAACGCCCCGCTCACTAGTTCTCTCTCTTCTCTCTCTCTCTCTCTCTCTCTCTCTCTCTCTCTCTCTCTCTCTCTCTCTCTCTCTCTCTCTCTCTCTCTCTCTCTCGCTATAACTCTAACCCCGGTTTTAGGTCTGGTACAACCCGCGAACGAATGCTCGGAGGGTAGAGAGAAGGTAGTAAGGAGATAGATAGATAGAGGGATAGATAGATTTTTTCTTCCTCTTAAACGACAGGCTCCCAATCCTATTTAGTTGTACAGTAATAAGTAACAAGAACAATAATAGATTAGCATACCGCAAAGGAACAAAGGTATTTGCGAAAGAAAAACTGATTAAAAAATAGTGTAATGTACATAATCGTACGTTTGAAAAATGAACAAAAAAAACTATTTAAAATGTCTCGTTTGAGCTTATTGGCAAATGTTGTGGCACAAAATTTATAATAGACGCTTGTTTCTAAATTAGAGACGAAACAATCTCCATTGTACACAATTTCCACGTGTATTTCATAGTCGCGCGGCACGCCTGCGGTGAAAGATAACATTACGATGATTTAGCGAATGCCCGCGGTGTGAGCAAAAAATTTAGATCAGCCGTTCTCTCGAGCCATACCGGCGCGTTCACGGCCCCGGGGCGGGGGGAGGGGGATAAAGTCGATCCGCAATATGGACGAGGGCGCATCTCTCGTCGGGAAAGGGGAGGACGACGGTCCAGGAGCTCGTGGACGGGCGCGAAATCTGGCTGCTCAACGCCCTCTGGTGCCGATCGCAGGTACGAGGACGAACCTCGCGCGTTACGTTACGCCGCGCCGGTGTCATTTTTAGGGGCATTCTTCTTCGTCGAGGTCGGCGAAAATTCCGGGGCTGTACTTGACCTAGGCGAGAAAGGCTAAGAGTTGCCTTAAACAGCGAGAGAGAGAGAGAGAGAGAGAGAGAAAGAGCGAGGAAGGGGGAAGGAAGAAGCTACCGGCACCTAGTGCGTACGCGTACGTGCCGTGTCCTCCTCGACGCGCCCGCGCCGAGCGCAAAACGAGGAAGTTGCGTGTGCAGCGCGCGCGCCGCTCGCTCGATTGTACGTAACGCGCTGTCGTCGTCGTCATCACGGTCGTCGTGCGTGCGCACGTATGCGTGTGTCCTCTCTCTCTCTCTCTCTCTCTCTCTCTCTCTCTCTTCCTTCTCCTCTTTCTCATTGTGCTCGCAGGTACACGTGCGCTACTGTACACTATAAGGCGTCTATTATGTACGTGTAAGAGATAGAGAGGAAGTGCAAGCGCGCGCAAGCACACACAAAGAGAGAGAGAGAGAGAGAGAGAGAGAGACGTTGAGTATTTTATACGTGCACACACATTCAGTGGAGCACATAGTCCTGACACTGAGTCTTTCCCGAGTTCGCAATAATGTCTCCCCCGCGGGCAACAAGGGCTGTTCGTATCTATTTTGGCCGGTACAATACGGATCAGGTATAGGCTTGTTTTTCGTAGAACAGAGTAAAGCATCGTTTAAACCTAAAAATAGGGGAGAGTTAATATTTTAAATAGGAGAACTTTTTTCCTGAAATTATAAAGCATTGATGCCGAGCAAAAGAGCTTCTAAGGATCCTTCGAAAAATCGGACTCGTTTGAAAAATTGCCATTTTTTCGTACTTCTAATTCGCCAACTGTCGTACTTCTTGAAGCTTCACGCGAGATCGTATTAAATCGCGATTCACGGGAAATTTTGCGAAAATCGAGGCGGTAAGCTTGGTCGATCGTTGGGAATGACTTAAACCTATTGATCGCGGACGAGGCAGATAGTGGCGCAGAAACGAGATACCGCTTTGCAGTGGGAAAAAATTTATCGACCCTTCATTGCTGCAAAAAACCATTGCTTATTATTCCGTTCAAATCGTACCGAATCATTAACCAACTGCGCGGTAAAAAAAGTTATGTGTCGTAATTTTTTAATATATGGATTTTCTCGAGGATGGACTTTAGAAGCTTTTTGTTTTGGTACGACGAACGATCTATACATCTCCGCAAAAGAAAAAGAAACTATTAACTTTTAGCCATCGAGTAAGCGGTATTTAAAGTTTTATTTGCCGAATCTGACTGATTTATTATACATCGAAATCCGCTGATTATTACACTCCTAACAATTATACATAGGTCATAATAAAGCGACTGACGGGATCCCGAACAAAGTAACGAACAAACGTTAAGTCGCCATGATGTCGTAAAAATTCGACTATAAACCAGTTCGACAGTTAGCCGCTCATTCTCGCGAAGAGCGGGTGGCGTGGGTGGAGGGGGGAGGTGGCGCAGCAAAGACACAGCATAGACGACGAAAGTATTATACGAGCGTGCTCCTTTATTCGCGCCGGTTGATGTAGTAAAAGTTCGTATTCGGCTTTTAGACGCGCGTCGATTTTGGGGGAAAATGTGCCGAAAATTCGCTATATATATATACATATATAAACTTTATACAGATAATAAATTATCATCGCCAAGTTTGCATCCCGCACGATAAAAAAAAAGTCAAATGGCTCGAGGGAAGATGAATGCTGAACGTCCGAGAAGTGTTGGGGGAAAAGTATCCTATAATACGATTTGACAAAAATTATACGTCGATAAAACCTGAATAACGGGGGCAGTCTGCAGTGGCCGGTGGCGAATCGATCATTCGCAGTTTTAGTATATCCATTAAATATAAGAACGGAAAATGAATGTCTTGTCCTTTTTACATTCAAATGGAACTTAAATGTGACTTTATTTTTCATTCCATTTATTGGCTAAATGTTGAACCTTTTTCCAGAATTCCAATACAGGGTTACTTACACTTCCATATAGAATTCGATTATTTTTTTATAAATATAATTATATTTAAGCTTTCGGACTTTATTTATTATTTGTTTAATTTTTGCGAGCGCAAACAGAATTTTACATAGTTTATCTAAATAATTTAAATAATGATAATTGAGTTTATAAATACATATAATATTCTTTTGTTTAAAATATTTAATTGTTGATTAAATTAAGTGAAAGACTTAATTTCATCTCATATAACACAATTATTTTTAAAACAAGCATTTTCTAAATAAAATTAGATTAATTTAATGGTTATTGTTCATTTTCTGATGTGTTCGGTGACCTAGTCTTTCTCTATCTCATTATCTGGTATATAAAGAAAAACAAAAGTCAGACAAAGTATTCAGCCTTTTTAATTTATTTCTATATAAAGTAATCAACTTTTTAAATGTATAAATAAAAAGCAATATATATATATATATATATATATATATATATATATATATATATATAATGTATACAAATGCCTTATTTCTCATTTTCTCATTATTCGTTTGTAGATAAATAAATACATAAATCAATTCATGAACTTAAACATAATTAAATTAATGAAAATATATAGCAGATTATGTTAAATAGAATGAAATTACAAGTCATGAAAAAGTGGAAAACCGAACATTTCATAATTAGAATATACCAACAACGAGAAAAAAATAATATCATTGAATGCATTGTTTAATTAAAAATAAAGACAATACATGAAATTAAGGTAAGACAATCGTTTCTCTTCTTCTTATAGTTAGAGCATATACTTCAAGGTTTGAAATGATTCGTTAACCACTCGCACTAGGCATTCCCTTGTAAGTGAGATGATATCGCCCAAGAAATTTGTGATAATATATGGAAAATGAATGAAATACAAACAGTAAATAAATTTACACGATTTAACGTATTTTTTGCTTTCATCTATTTCCTCCGGCTTCAACTGACATCACATAATATTTTGAAATAAAAAATTCATTTAAATAAAAATAATTATCAATTTATATTAATTAAAAAAAGTATTATTCTATTTTGTTAATATATTGATTGACAAAAAATAAATAATTTTTCGGATTAAAATTATCTAATTTTAAAAATGAACAATAGATATTTCGTTCAGAGTTTTTCGATTATGTACGAGTTACCCAAAGTCCTCAAATTCGTAATGTCGAGCTATCGTTCATAAAAACCTTTCTTCTATGATTCTCAAATCTTTTTTAATTTTGTTGTTACGCAAATAATAAAAAAATTATACATATATATATATATATATATATATATATATATATATATATATATAAAATATTCAAATTATCGTTTTAAGTCTAATATTAAAGCTTCTATTTATTATGAAAATCTAAAATTTTGAAATTCAATGAAATGAAAAATTTCACAATTCTTTTCATTGATTTATATTTAAAAAGTCTTTCAAATTGATTTTAATAAGTCCTACCCCTTTCGCTGATTAGACGTCTTTCTGACAATCTCCCGCCACTCCCTCTAAAGAGGCTCACGTAATCTACGAACGACTCCTTTTATTATCTATATAGAACTTATGTACACGCAACTTCCGATCAGCTGATTTTTCGTATTCGTCACGTATTTGCACACGTATCGCGAGACAATAGGAAGATTCATTTATTTGAGGTTTTAATCTACAAGATTACACGCACGCACGTACGCGCGCGCGCGCACACACACACACACACACACACACACACACACACGCACACGCACACGCACACACACACATATACGTGGTACGCCAAACTATTTACTTTATTACGTGAAAAATTTTTGAAATTTTTTTTATCGTAATAATATGATGACGAGGTCTTACATATTGCCCAGGAATTCAGTAAATAATCATGCTCTCTGGTTACGCTGATAAAAGAAAATATTTTACATGCCCGGCATTATTGCTCAGTTGCAAATAAACAAAAAATAACCAAATTCTTATTGAAACAAAATGTTACCATGAGGTATGAAATTATCCTACAGCAAGTATCGTAAGTTCTGCTTTCGTAGTTCACCGATGTGCAATTAAATGTGCAGGACATACAAAGCGGAACTGAAATCTTTCTTAATCATTTGTGGAACCGACGTCAAAAGACTATATGACGATTCGTATATACATATAAAAGACAAGGGAGCTCTTTCAATCGTCCCGTCCATCGAAAGCCGGAGAAAACGTTTGCGAGAAAATTTCATTAAATTATTGCAATCGATGCGCTGTTGGAATATTTTTCGAGGATAAAGACCGGCGCGTTTTTTAGCACAGCTTAAAATAACCCGGCATCGTGAAAAATTGCATTAGGTAAAAAAAAATAATAATAATAATAAATAAATCCAATTTTCTGACTACAGTTTAACAAATCTAGAAAGAAACATAGAGAGTGTGTATAGATATAGGTACGGGTTTCTTTTCAAAATGAAAAACCGAAACTATTACCTTCCAGCAATCTTCTAACAGAACAGACAACAAATGCATCTTCTTTACTTTTCCTCAGTCGCTCTCTCTCTCTCTCTCTCTCTCTCTCTCTCTCTCTCTCTCTCTCTCTCTCTCTCTCTCTCTCTCATGCTTTTCAACAAATACCTATTCAGATAAAACGCGTGCAGAATGAATCAATTAAGTGCATAATAGAAAAACCACGGATGAAAGTGTAGAAGTCGTGAAAAAACAATTTTTCTTCAGAATATGTACCCAAATTCAATTAACTTCAAAAGAATGTTAAATATTACGAATGACCCATGGTAGAAAAAATTTATATAGCTATTCAAATAAATGGATTGATATCGAATATTCATTATTAATTCGGCACTGAAATTGGAACAGTAGCATATAGTACTGCATATATATATATATATATATATATATATATATATATATATATATATAAATTTAATTTGTGTCGAAAGTTACTACAGAAGTACAACGAAAATTTGAATAATTCATTCGCCTCGAAAAATTAAACACTTTCCTTTCATTTTATATCAATCCATATATATGTGTGTGTGTGTGTGTGTGTGTGTGTGTGTGTGTAACATTCGATACAAATTAAATTTGTACATAAAAACTCAAGAAATATACATAAAACTCGAGATATACTGGTCACTTTCAAGTATGTGAAAAATAATTTGAAGAAAAGTTGTAGATTAAAAAAAAAATACATATCTTACGCTCTATTAAATTTTTGTTCTGAAACCAATGTTTTAAATGGAGAGGGCAATGAAAGAAAAACATTGTGATTCTATCTAATTAACCAAAAGCAGTGTCGATACATCAGGGATCTACTGAAAAGTTTCTACCGCAACCAGCCACGCGCCGCTGAAGTTTCAGTGGACAGGCCGACGTAAAATATCGAAATATTTCCAAAAACATTGCTTCTATTTACAAAAAAAAATTAATAAAATAGAAACGATGTATTCTAATGAGATACACGTTGTGAACTTTATTGCTTTATCGTATTTATCAATATCACAAGAACAATTCGGGGAAATATGATTTTTATAACTTTCTCTCTCTCTCTCTCTCTCTCTCTCTATATATATATATATATATATATATATATATATATATATATATATATATATAAATTAAATCTTTATATAGTGTAATTTTAAATCCATCTCGAGAATCATTCGGACACATGCAGACTGAAGCAGTTCTCGAAATTCCTCATAAAAGAGCCACGACGACATTTTTTTTTATGAAACACGCATACATTTACACTGCAACGGGAAGCACCGATGTGCCGTCGCATACCCAAGCAAGAGAGAGAGAGAGAGAGAGAGAGAGAGAGGCTCTGGCCTGCTCTGGCCTCCAACGGCGCGAGTATATAGAAGATCCTTATGAAAAAAAAAAAAAAAATGAGGCGCCACCGCGCCAGTCGGGTCGTCGTCGTCGTCGCATCGTCCCGCCCGTGCGGCTCAATGAATTGAAGAGTATATAGACAGTTTTCGATCTTGTATCTTGTCTCCTTTCTTCGGGATATATCCTACGCCAGAGAGAGAGAGAGAGAGAGAGGAGAGAGAGAGAGAGAGAAATGCCAGAAAAGAGAGCTGCGCCGCGGAGAGGCTGCACCCGCGAGTAGCGCGCGTACGAGCGCCGCTCGTAAATCCTCGTACTAAAATAAATCAAGTGTCCAGAATCCAACGACTCCCGCCCCCCCCCTCCAAACCCTCCATTCCTGCACAGAGAATCGTACCTCTCTTTACAAATTGCTCTCTCCCTCTCTCTCTCTCTCACTCTCTCTCTCTCTCTCTCTCTCGCTGCCCGTGTCTCACGCTTTCTCCCTCCCCATCTCATCCGTCGCGGCGTACAGGAAAGCGTTCTCCGACTTCCGCGAGGGCGTATTACCCACGCTACATTTCGCGGCAATCGCGCATCGATGTATAGAGGGAGTGAAGACGGGATAGATAATGTATATATGTATATGTCTATATATATTGGAGAAGGAGGGAGAGGGAAATGCTGGAAATCTCCCAAGCACGTAATCGTTGAATAGGGAGAGACAGAGAAGAGTGAAAGATACTAGGATGCAGCAGCAGCAGCAGCAGCACGGGCGAGACGATTCGAATTCGAAAGAAGTTCTTTTAAAACGTGCGCCTCCCTCGAATTTCGGTCACTGTTCGAATATATAGGAGACGGATGGTTAGTTATATCTGGAAGAGACAGAGAGAGACAGAGAGAGAGAGAGAGAGAGAAAGGGGGGGGGAAGAACGTTCTACTTTTATGTTTTATCCACAGTGATAGTAGCGATTAAGGTTTGAAATGGTTTTTAAATGAATTAAATTTTAAATTGTTTTCTTTTCTGATGCATCTTGATAAATTGTTAATCGTTAAAAAATTGATGATTTTTCTAATATGTATATATATATATATATATATATATATATATATATATATATATAAATGTAATCAGTAATAAACGATACATACATACGCGTAACCCTTAAAATTGCATAAATCGTTAAATCATAATTACCGACTTCGATCATTGTAAAAATAGTTAATTCGTTATTATTACTATACGCATAAATTCTCCACCCCCTTGCCGCTAAAAGTATATCTTACATGCGCTTATATGCTTCTTTGTTTTTATACAAATGCAATGCGTGAGCGCTGATATTATTATACCGTATGGGAAATATTCAGCAGACGGCGCGGGCTGGGGGGGAGGGAGGACGTTAAATAAGAACACAATCACATTATCGGTATTCGTAGTTTAGTAGCACTCATTCGCTCTATGCAATTAGGCGCATTTGAATTCCATTGTCTAAGTTTTCTAAGATTAAATTATTTATTTACAAAAAATCTAGCATCGCTAATGCTACAATCTATAATAATAAGTCATGTATATCATAAGTGTGATAATTGATTCTGCTTCTATTTGAATTTCCTTGCTGATTTCTAAGCTGCATCTCAATATTTGTTACACCAGAGCGTTCATTGATAAATGAACGTGTCTTTTTTTTGTGCTAGAACAACGTATCGCGTAATATTATTGATTGCCTACAGAAATCAATTAACCCCCCCCCCGTCTTTCAACAAGAAACAATGTAGAATTAAAATTTTTTTATCCTCGTTACTCCATTCGTCCGTCTATAATACCTGACTAAAATTATTGTAATCCCGAGAGCTTGATATACGATTTAGTTTTTTCTCTCTCTTCTTTTGATAAAAAAAAAAGATTGGCGTATAATGAAGTGTAAGTATAGCAGCTGCTAGAACAATCTTAATTGGCTTTATAATACAAAGCGGCCATTAATAAATCTACAGTCATTTTCTTTAATTAAGCAAATCAAAATTTGACAAATTGCCGCCTGCGGTTCCGTGATATAACTTTGGTTTCGTTTATTATTTTTTTTTTCCTTTTCGAACTTGTGCAAAATTATTTGCTAATGGAGATCGATGCTGTCATTCGAGGTATCCGAGCGATCGGTTATTGTAGACGAATTAAAAATTTTACTTCACGGCGACGAATTGAGAAAACAAAATTGAAAAATCATAAAAAAAAACGCGCGTTGGACGCTTTAATAAAACTGAGATTTAGGATCACTTATCTACATATATATATATATATATATATATATATATATATATACATATATATATATATATATATACATGATACTATCGTCCATAAAAATGAAAAGGGAGAAAAATATGTGTATGATGGTGCGAATTAATTGCAAGGGCAATAGTAGCATTTGTCACGTTACCCCGATTGGCGAGTTATACTTTTCATTGGAATTAATTCGCCTTCATCTTTGATATCCGTATAGAAATTGATGATTTGGAGAATTACAGCCAGTTCTAACATGGTATACGGACGAAATTTCACTTCTTGTACGTTTCCATTCGTTCTCCATTCGTTCAATTTCCAGATAAATTTTTGCTCCCGCTATCAATGTTTACTATCGATGAATAATGCGATTTTCATGAATCAACAAAAAAAAAAAAAAAAAATACAACAATCTCTTAAACAACAAGGATATTATAGATAAAAATTAAACGCCCTTGGCCTCGGGAACCCAAGCTTTACTGAAAATCCACTCAATTATTAGCGAAAATCCATCCACTGCTTAGAATCAAGTGAATTTATTTGCCAATAAAATTTTTACCCGGTACAAATCGATACAACGCTGATGAGTATAATTAGCGGAATATTAGCGGGATTAGATTTTCCTGTTTTTAACAGTGAAATGGTCCTCACTGATTTAACTTTATGGAGGATAAATATTTACAAAGATTAAACAGTGCATATATATATGCATATATTATTCAATAGTTCAATGCAAATAAACGTTATAATTACGGAGTAATTTTTTAAATTTCAATGAATGTTAATTGTCAAACTGTTAATTACATTCATTAGTTAGGATTGCTTCATTCGTTATCATTAGTGCGTATAGAAGTAAAAGATATCGTACATTATACAGACGAATTTGAGTACTTACATTTGTATAATCGAAAAAAATTCAAACGTCATAGGCCCAAAACACCGAAGTCCCCTCGAGGATTCCGATATTTCAGAACGCAGTCGAAATGATTTTCTTAACGATCTCCGTCTTGCGGTCGGAGACGCGCTACTCGCTGTGGCGAGAAAAACGTGATTTTTAATTCTTGGGAAAATTTTTTTCTTCCCACGTAATTATACATAATTATACGATCGGGATGCACGTAATTCAGATTTACAAAGTGAGTCCCAAGCATAATTGTATAAAATGCGATCGCGCGCTTAATTACAGGCAGGCGTTATCTTAGACGGAGATTCAGCGACGAGCCACGGCGCCGCGGGCGCGTGAAGGTCTCCGCGAAGGTTTGCCGTGCAGATGCTCGTAATTTTGCAAAAATCGCGCAAGCCAAACCCCAACCGGGGCATCGGCGGTACGAGCTAGGCGAAATGAAAAATTTTCTCCCCGCTCCGTACCGATGATTCGATCGATCGTGCCTCCCGTGTTCCGTTTCCCCGCGGTAGGCCCGACCGAGCCCGCGGATCACCGGCCAAGCCAACAGTAACGTCTCATCGTTCGAATTCCCCCAGCGCAGAGGATCCGTGCACTTTGTGCGCATACGTATACCGTGGAAAATCCGCGAGAGTGATTTTTTTTTTTTTTTTCGTTTCGCATCGCGTTGGATCCGCGAGCGATCATTGTTACATCGGCCAATACGCCCGATTATACGAGTGAGGTATATCGCGCTAAATAAACCACTCGAGCGGAGTGAAATTTTTATACTAATACTCGAGAATAAAGAGTCATAAAGTGACTTGAAAGCATGGGGCGATAAAAATTATATATATATATATATATATACATTACACATAAAAATCCGATAAACCTGTGCTGATTTTTTTTTAACGTTCGAAAGAATGTATATATAATAATTCGGGCTTTCAATTAAATGCCCGGAATATTTTTCGAATTGAATAATATTTATTTAGCGTAATAGAGTACTTTCATTTTCATATATATATATAGTTTGACATCTGCGTTTTCACATTATCAACGTTATTTATTATTACATATGAATATTAATTCAGATTTTTGCATGGTACTGGACGTCCATAACGAGACTTCGTTAAATAATCAGCCGCGCGCGTCGACGTAGACTCTCATCAATATCATTTGTAGTATCTGAAAATTTTATAACTTTAACCTCTAAA
>JACCIC010000011.1:2720000-2762500 GCA_018907035.1 Sycobia sp. Sy_11
TAATTTTATGTGTAAAATAAAAGTATTTTGAAAATTAAACTTTTAATTTTTTTAATAGATGAAAATATGATCTATTATAATGTTTTGAATAATATTTATTTATTTATTATTAATGTTTTTACGACCTATATGTACACGAATATATATTTAATATGTAACATATTCTTGCATATTTGAATTTTTATATTTTCCTCGGTACTGCGCAAGCAAGTCCGCGTTTTTTTACCGTTACATTTTAAAAGTTCCACGAACTTTTTGAAATCTAAATTCAATTTTGGTTGTACTTATAAGTATATGTACAAGTTTTTTCCTATAATAAATATAATTTATTGTTTAAACAAAAAGAAAAAGAAAGATTTAAATTTATATTGAGAAATTTCAGCATATTGAGATTTAAAAATTCTCTGATTTTTAAATTATACAAGGTAAGTTTCTTTAATTATTAAATAACATTGGACTGAATTTAATTCTTAAAAAAGACCAGTGAAAGTAGAGTATACACATTTTTCATTTAGTATTACAATTTTCTGAGAAGTTTAATATTGTTACTCACTAAAATTTTGAAATTATTTAATTTGAGTGTTATTTAGATAACTAACATGATTAAATTTTTTGTAATTATTTTTTTGTTGATTTATTTTTTTATATTTTGAATAATTATAATCAGTTACATAACTAATTAATAATCATATCTGTTATAGTTCATCATCGCAATTATGCTACTCATACTAAAAGGAATTTCTCTTCATTCTTATGCAAAAGAAGAAGATGCTTCACATTAATTCCAATATTTTCACTTTACTTTTTATTATGCCGTATTGTGGATACCATAAAAAAAGGTACAGTAAAGAATAAATAGTATAAATAAAAATTTAAAAATAATTAGTAATAAATTGTAATATATTGTAATATTTTAATATATGTCTAAATTTTAAATTTAATTGTAAATAAAAACTGTTTTGTATAAAATTTAATTTTTTAAAGTTTTATATAATTTGATTGTTTCAGAGGCCTAAGAGATTGGAAAAAAGATATGCAAATCAAAGAATGTACTGAAGCAGGTTTGTTTGAATTTATAGTTTTTCTTATTGTAAAAGAAATTAGGATAAATTATATACAAAAAGTACAAAATATTTTGTATACCACTGAAATTTTTCAATTAAGTTTTTCAGGCTATTGTGATTAATTGAATATCAAATAATATTTTTTCAAACTCACAAAGTGAGATTGTCTTAATATTTTTTCAAAAGTTAAATATTGTTGTTCGCTAATATTTTGATGTTATTTAATGTAAATTTCATTTTGATAACTTGCATGATTAAATTTTTCTTATTTATATCACTGTAGATTTTTTTTATATTTAGAATAATTTTAATCAGTTACATAACTAATTATAATAATCATATTTGTTTCAGTTGATCATCGCAATTATGCTGCTCAAACTAAAAGGAATTTCTCTTCATTCATATGCAGAAGAAGAAGATGCTTCTTATGAATTCAAATAGTTTCACTTTACTTTTTATTATGTCGTATTGTGAATAGCATAATAAAAAAGGTACAGTGAATAATGAATAGTATAAATAAAAATTTAGAAATAATTTCTAAGAAATTGTAATATATTGCAATATTTTAATTTATGTATCAATTTTAAATTTAATTGTAAATAAAAACTCTTGTATAACATATAATGGTTTATTTATTTCACAAAAAAAAAATAAAAATAAATTTAATTTACCTACTGAGCCTAGCAACGTTACCTGCACGTGCACGATCGTGCCTGTAATATATCGGCACTGTACGCACAATATACGCGCAGATTTCACGCTTATTACGCCGGCGCAACTATGCGCGAAATCTACGCGCTTATTGTACGGTACCTGGCAAGCAGAAACAGCGATTTCAAGCCGCTTGCAAGCGCGCAATCTGTCGATAATCTGCACACTCAATGTTATCTGGGTATGGTAGTTAAATTTTTTTTTTTAATTTAAATACATATTAATAAGGGGCTGTCGAAGATCATTTTTACAGATCGAGGAAAAAGTACTCTATAGAATATTGCATGTATTATATCTAGAAAGTTAAATTCTTGCTGATTTTAGCTAATCATGCCCCTACCTTGTCATACAAGTATTCGAAAATTCTCCAACTTTAAAGCAAATTTGTCAATAACCGTGTGCAAATTTTATTATTTTGCAAAAGTTATATATATATATATATATATATATATATATATATATATATATATTTTGAAACCTTACAGCATGGTGAAATAGATGTACAATAAAGAGTTTATGATTAAGTAAACTTGACCAAAATTTCCCGCCTATGTAAAATATTATTTCAAACATTAGAATTTTTCTCGATCGATAACAATTGAGATAGATAGATCCTTAACACGATTCTAACGAACGTCTTTTCATGCACGTTGACTAGAACATCCATTACTTCAGCGCTTAATCTGAGCGTCAACGAAAACGGTAACCGCAAGAATAACAATAACAACAACAACAACAACAACAACAACAACAACAACAACAATAACAATAATAATAATAATTATGACAATAGTAATAATTGTTTTGGCTTAATGAAGTTTTAACTAAAACTTTTTCAAACAATTTTTAGCTGCAAAACATTGTTAGTTTGTTGGTTCTATAACCCCCCTCTTAATAAGAATTATCAAAATTACCATATGTTTTTTGAATTTTGGGTTAAAGTATGGGCATGAAGCGAAGTCAGGGAAATTCAATTTTTGATCGGAAAAGTTTATCTTCGTACATTATGTACATTTTTGCGTATATAGATGAAAACCATTAATATATTTCGCTAAATGTTTGTTTGAAATTATCAATTATTTGTTTCTTATTTTTTTAATTTTTATTTTGTGAGATTTGGCCAAACGCTATTCAGTCGATTTTTATTATTTAACACACTAAATCGATTTACTGCGAGAAATAGTTGCTGTATTATATATATATATATATATATATATATATATATATATATATATATATATATATATATATATATGTAAAAGTTTGGGGCGTCGTTACACATTTTGAGAGTCCGACTGAATGAGCGACGAGGAGTCAGGAGAATGTAGTGGGAGCAATTTTGAGGGGAACCTTGCTATTATAAAATTTATTTACAAATTTTACATGTTACTACCAATATTTCATTCGAACAATAATAAAATGATTCCTATGCCCAAGTGTACGAATTATTTTTGTAAACCGCTGTACACACTTAAAATTAAAAACATATATCGCCTTTATATGTACTGACGCGGCGTTTAACGCGTATAATCGATGTTTACGTCGTATTTAGCTATTTGAAATTCTACGGTCGAAAAGCTCGCGAGGCGACGGCGCGTCGGCGGACGGTGCGGGAAATACGTTGATCGACCGTAGAATGAATATTCAACCATTTTTCCGCAATCTCTTGTCCGATGATGGATACGTGTTATATATACTTCATGAGGCGCGAGCCTCGACGATCAAGATTATTCTTCAAAGTAATAACAGGCATGTTTAAAAGTATTTCTACACAGTGCACTATTAAATATATACTTTGAGAGAAAACTAATGTACAATGCGCGTCATTTTTTTTTTTTTTTTTTTTTGTTATTTTACGAAATTACAGTGCAATTACAATGCCAACGGCTGCTGCCGGTATATAATGTAATTGTAAAATCGTTGCATCGCTGTACGTTCGTTTGTATACTTCTTTCTCAATTGAAACCTGACGTTCTAACGATCAATAAAGAATCGCAGGGGGGGGGCACAGATGTTGCACATCGTCCGATTACAGCGCTGTAAAAATTATCCCGCAACTTGTTATCTCCCGGTATCGTTTAGACGGCTCTTTCGTCATTTTCCACATTTCGAATGAAATTCACGAACTGAATTGGCAGCGATCGAATTATTAATGATCGAAGAAGTGTCAGCGTGAGCGCGCGCGCGCGCGCCCGCTAATCACTCAATTCCCCATACTTATATATATATATATATATATATATATATATATATATATATATATATATATATATGTATATGCACAGATATGTGCATAGACGCGTATATAGAAAGGATTTTCTAAGCCAAGCGCGTGCAACTATAATTAATCGTCTGCGATACTCGCTGTGCACAATCATATTCACAGATATTTACAGGCGGGACAATAAATTGTGCGGTATAGAATAGCTTTCGGCCGGATTCCGTTATCCAGTAAAATTTCGATCGTTTTTCCCAATCCATACATACCTTTTGCATATTATATAGCATTGCTTATATTGTGTGTATATATATATATATATATATATATATATATATATATATATATATATGTATGTATATATATATAAATAAAACATCCGTAAGAGCTTCGAATCCCGGAACGAGTCTCCCGGGGGCTCGCGCGGCGGGAAAGCCCCAATCTCGACACTCGCATCTATAATGCGAATCTATGTGCGCGCGGGAGCAGGGGATGTCGAAGTTTACGAGAGGTTCTTTCTGCCCGATGACACACGCGCGAACGTCGTGCACGTAGATCTCTCTCTCTCTCTCTCTCTATATATAGATATATATATATATATATATATATATATATATATATATATATATATATATATAGATATATATTCACAAACGCGCGAGCATCTCGGATGCTCCCTATATACATGGACGTACCGCGAAGCTCGCGCGCGCCGCTCTTCCTATATCATGACGATGCGCAAGGACGGGAGCGTTCGCTCGCGCAAGAAATCGGTCAGATCGCCCGATACGTACGTCGGCGTATCTCTGACTTTTCTGGGACGTCTTGGACTCCGCGACAAAGGCCCTCTCGACCGTTTCATTTTACACTTGTGCCCAATGCGTCTGGTATGATTCGCGCCCGAGCCAGCGGCGCGAGCGAGTTGCTGGCAGCGCTGATCCCCCCCCCCACTCCCGACCGATCTTTATAAATCTTCGCTTTGATTATTATTATTATTATTATTATTATTATTATTATTATTATTATTATTATTATTATTATTATTATTATTATTATTATTATTATTATTATTATTATTATTATTATTATTAAACAGAGAACAGAGCAGAAGCTCGGCCGGAGATCTATGCAATGTAAACAATGCGCGGTTTTTACACATAGAGCAAATATGATAAAATTTGTACGGAATTCCAGACATAAATATGACGAAAGAATTGCAATTATTACTGTATCCAACGGCATAATCGAACTTATGTAATGTCTTTCGAATTTGACATGCGTATATCAAGCGTAACGTCAAGCGTAACGTAATAAAAATATATATATATATATATATATATATATATATATATATATATATATGATATACAAACCCTTTGAGCCATTTTTTACTTTCTATTACACAATTACATAAAGTTTATATTAAATTACAGAATTGAATTGTCCCAAAAATCTTGTAACAAAACTACAAGTCTCGACCTTATTGAATAGAATTACACTAGCCATTATGCAAATCCTATACTTTGCAATTATAATTAATATGCGTTTATCTAAAATTCGTTCAAAACATTTTCGTTATCATTGTTTTGCGGGAATGAATGTCGATTATTGAACGTTTTAAAGGAATGATTATTTTTTTTCTGTTATTATCCTGTTATTATCCAGTTACCTGGATAAAAAATATTTCTATGATGCACCACTTCACTCTTCATCTATTTTCATATTTCTTCAGAAGTTTGGGCTTATTTCTACATTTTACTGAGTAATAAATTTGTTTAATGGATCTTTCTCCATTTGTCTACTTCTGCTTTCTTTCTCCCTTACTTAGAGCATTTAACCTCTTTTGCTATTAGTAATTTCTCATAGGGATTATTAACTCAATTACTACTTTAACGTGCCAAGTACTTAATATTAGCGATAAAAGTTCCAGAAAAAGAATTAAAAATCTACAAGATGATTTAGAAATTTTATTGTAAGTATTTACCGAGTATCTAAAGAAGAATCAGAATTTATAAATGTATTTTCATAAGTCGTTAGAAAATGAGAAGATATCAGGTTTAATTTATGAGCATTCATCGGTGAATCAATTTGTAAGCAGTGTACAAGAAAATTGCTACAGTGAGCAGATAAAATAACAATCGAGTGGGCATATAAATTGTAGAATATGTAAGAAGTCCAGTGCTTGATTAAGTGACATTGCTTAAGCGCCCTCTACATACCCAATCCGCTCGGGACAGTCCAAAAATTCGTGACAGCATCCACCCAGTCATTTGAAGCTGTAATTTTTAACAACGAGGAAGACTGCTGCATTAAGCACGATCGTTGCATTACACGGTCCCATTTTCGACTTTTCGCGTATTTTTTTGTTTTTTTTTTTTTTTTAAATCTTGTTTATCGATTTTATACTTGTGCGCAGATGACCAATCGCATTTATCAATTATGCTTGTAAAGGATAAAACTTTAACCACGATAAAACTGTGAGAATTGTATCCTGCTACTCTGCTCGTCGTATGTATTGCGTAGCGGTACATTCTGCCGATGATAGTGATAATTGTTTCTATTTTTCATTTCATAAAATTACTTTTCGTTCTGAAACGAAAAGTGCCGGTCTTCGACGGGGATCTAGATTACGTTATTAAAATATTGAACGAGATACGCTTCGTTTTAATCTGCGCAGCATTGCGACGAAGAATTGCAAATTCTATAGAGACTGGATATATAAATACCCGAAATGCCAACAATTATTAACACGCGAATTGTTATAATTTATTTTACTAAGTAAATGACAGTCGTCGCTATATATTGCACTTACGATCTCATAACAGTTTCCGTAAATATAATTTTCCCGCGAGAGGAATAATTTAATGAAACATTGCAAAAAAAACAAAAAAAAAGAAAAATTACCCTTTCGTTTACAAAGAGCTTGAATGCATCGTTGAAAAGTTGGCGCATTAAATTTTCTGCTTATAACGTCGCTCGAGCACATGTGCCGCGCGACAAGCGAGAGCCCCTGTGGGATCGACTTCAATTTTGTACTTTATTTTATTATTCTTATTATTATATATATATTTTTCATTTAAGCGTTTCCAGCAGCGAAGAAACTGGAGCAGAAATTTTAGACGCCATTTAATTAACAACAGTTGAAAATTATACAGAAATGCAAATAAAATGATAATGGATGGTATATGCCGTATTTCATATCTGTGCGCACCTCACCATCATACTTTCATTTCCTGCATCTGATTAATTAAGCGGTCGCTTGTGCACTCGGTGACAAACGATTAATTATTCGTTTTCTAAGGTACATAAATCAAATGCTCTCGGTTAATTTCACAAATTTCTGGTTTTATTTATTTTTTTTTTTTATTCCTAGGCAGTCGTCACTTTGTAATATTAATTACTCTTATATTTGCATGAAAAATAGGGCTGACAGAAAGTTATCTATAATGTTTCTTTTGAAAAATTACTCTTATTATATTTAATGCCGATGCTCCCGCTGCTGTCGTTGTTCTCAATCCAGGTCGTCGCGGCTCGTCGCCGTTCGAACACGTATTATAATCGCCCCGGAGCCTCCCTTCGACGCCCGCACTTTATCGCCCATTCGCTATTAAACGCGCAAAAGTTCATCGGCGCGCGAAGCGCCCGCGGGCTTCCGCACCCGCGGCAGAGGCTCGTTTCGTCGCGGCGACGGCCGTCGGAATCGAGCAGCCCGGTGACGGAAGAGGGGAAAGGAATCGAGCGCGAGTCTCGTCAACTATCCGCGCGCCTGGTCCGGCGAGTATGATGTTCAGCGCGGGGCCTGGATTTTATGGCCGGTACGCTCAATTGATAATGAGGGCGTCGCAACCATCGCGTAAAACGGACAAATATAGATTTTTTTGCAATGAACGCCCATTGAAGTTAATAAGTAATTGTTAAAGGAAAAAGCAATTATCGGCGAGCGTGTATAAGTATTTTCCTGAAACAAAGACCGAGTTATGTCGAAAGTATGCAGATCGTCTCTACACGGATGATTGTTATTGCATCCATTGCCGCGGCTAATTATTGCCGGGAGAGTTCTAGTTCAACAGCGCCAATGCCTCGCTCGCTTAGATCAGATAAAGTGGAAGTGATTCATTATATATATATATATATATATATATATATATATATGTGTGTGTGTGTGTGTGTGTGTGTGTGTGTGTATTTATATAAGTTCACTCTCAAGTGCAAGACCAAGAGGAGCGCGTGTACATTTATGAATATTATGCATCTGGTCTTGAGATTGATTTTATTGCCGCTCCGATCAGCCTCTATCGCGATTTATTAAATTCCGGTATTAATGGGCAAACGCTGTTTCCACGGTTCACGGAATGCGCGTGCAAATGAAAGCGGCGTCGTCAAGGAGAACGCGGAGACTTATTGCCCGTTTTCTTGTTCCGTCCCCGTTTGGAAAAGCGCAAAGGCTCACTTTCCACGATAAAGCGGGACGAGCGGACAGCGAGCCTCGTCGAATTGGACGTTAAGCCGCAATTTGCAAGCGCTTCGACGGCAAGTTGGCGTCGCGCCGCGTCCGTTAAAGAGGCTCGATTAAAAATCGAGGCGAATCGAGGATCCACGTGCGCATCCCGCCCCCGGATCGGCATCGCTCGTCGAACGGTTAACGATCGCCGCTTCATTCGATCGAGAGAGGTTTTATTTCTTCCTTATTCGCCAGCCTATGTATATATATCTAATGAAGAGATACATGTTATATGTATTGTCACCGATTGCCAATAGCGCAGAGAACCGTCCGTTTTCAATAGTGACGTCGCGCGAATCTAATTCGAAAATCTGTGCATGAATATTTTTTTCTCGGAAGCTATATAGTACGCATCCATACAGATAGCGAAGTGCATACGCGGCGCATGCGCCTCAGGACATATCACTTATGAGGAAATGCCCCGCAATTCTATAGGATTCGCAGCTCCCTCCCACACCCCCCGCCACCCCCTCACTCTCGCTCTTTCTCCCTCTGTCGCTCTCTGTCGCTCCGGTACATTGCATATAAATCGTATGGACAACGAGTGCCAAATATGTGCGCCGCGCTCGGTGCTCGTCAACCGAATCGTTCGTCATCGGGAATTTTCGGCGCGGACCGACCGCCCCCTCTGGGAATAGCGCCTCCTCATTAAGCCTAATGAATAGCGATCCGCGCGGGCCTCCGCTGGGCGTGGAGCCCGGGTTACGTAAAGTTTCTCATTAACGCGCAATTACTAAGGACGCGCGCCACGTCGACGCACTTCGTTTCCCGTTGGGCCGCGCCTCCGGAGACTGTTGGCCGAGCCAAACGAAAAGCGAATCCGACAGCCCAACGGAACTGTTCGAGGTTCAGAATTTAATGAAAAAAAAATATATATATATATATATATATATATATATATATATTTAGCACTTTTAAGAAGGTATAATGTTACGGAGCATGTCGGCCGCTCTCAATTCTCAATTCCCTCGAACAAATAAATGTTCATTATCTCAATCGTTGACTTTGGTCGGCATGATTTTTGGAATGCGGAGGAAGCAAGAGAAATAGTCCGTTTTTCATTGGCCCGATTACGAGTTTGCATTCGAATTTTGTCCAGATGACTATTCGTCGTCTAAAAGATTTTATCGGACCAAGAAGGGCTCGGAGTGCACGCCCTCCCCGACGGCCTGCGATAAGGACTCGACTGAAGTTTCGTCCGCAGACCATACGCGACGAAATTCTCGGATAACATTTTGGGGATGGGATTTCATGAAATTCCGGATGACTCGAAAAGTCGATGAATTCATTGGTCTTTTTATGCGATGTCAAGCGATATCGCCTGTACTCGCGAAACCGAGAAAATCAGTTACAGACACTGATAATCATAGTGTTTCCACGGTAGTTTTTCCCAACATACATGAAGAATACGCACTCGCGTATTTCTCAGGGCAGTTGGACATTATCACTGAAATGGTAAATTTCGTCATTTCAGAGAAAACACTTCTTTCTCTGTCAGTGGACCTAATATGAGAAAAATTCCCTAACTCGCTTCTTTGTAATATCATTATCTAGAAATTCAAATGTTCGCTTAAATAATTCTGTCGTGAAATCGTTCTCGAATCGCTCTCTTTGTACTGCCTTGTCGCTGTATATTTCACGTGGATTAATCGTTAGATCGCTCGATGGGAGATATGTACAATAGAAATCAGGATCAGCTATAAGTAATCACATCACGTTCCTCGTCTTACCTGTTGACATCACACGCCCTTACCTAGTTAAACAAAAAAGCGCATGTCACGGACAGGAAAGTAGTCCCCAGAGGTGAATTTCGCATACTATGGCACCAGGAGATATTTTTATTTTTCGGTTCCTCGTTTGTGTAATGGCTTTTATATATATATATATATACACGTGTAGTATTTCCCATTATAAGACAATGTCGAATTTATTGGCGTATATACGGTATATGGGCTAATGATTATACGCTTACACGTTCGTTGGGTAGTTAACCAATTAAATATAAATATATATATATATTTCACCTGCATCGATCACCCACGAACAGCCGCTCGCAGGTATAATCCAACACGTGGATTATGCCACCTTTATATTCCGCGTGTATATAAATATATCCCGCCGTTGGGGACCGACGCGCCGCAGGGTACAACGCAATCAGGCGTATAATTTGCCCGCGCGCGTACGTGTGCGTGTACGCGCGTACGGGCGAGAGGCATCGCCGCGAGGCACACGATGAAAGAGGTATCTTAGCCGTTGTAAGTAGTACCGCGGAACCCCCCCCCCCCACCGCCCCACCACCACCCCCGTCCCTTTTCCGCGCGTAGCACGCGAGCGCGGTCGCGGGTCCGCGGTGCCAAAACGATTGCGCAAGCGATTGCCGGCCGAGTATCGGCTTTTGCGCGATATCGCGCGCGCGACCGAGTCGCCTGTTCGATGTATAATAATAATCATCGTAATAGAAGCAACAGCAGCAGCAATAATAATAATAATAATAATAATAATAATAATAATAATAATAATAATAATAATAAGAGCAACGTGCGGTGGGCCTCCCCTGGTTGCTTCCCAATACACAGTAGCCAGCGGTGGTTTGGGTTTTTTTTTTCTTTTTTTTTCTTTTTACTTCCGTCTAGGATTAAGCATACGTTCGGGGACGGCGCGTATTGTTGCGTTGATTGTGCGCATTGTGCGTATTACAGTTTTTTTCTGAAAAATTAATGAGATTGTGGCGTGCATATGAGACTTTTCCGGTAAAAAATCTCTAGCTTGAAAAAGTTTTATGTGGTGGCTAAGAGGATTAACACTTCGCTGGCAATCGATGGTAAAATTTAGCAAACTCCGTGTATGTGATACTACTTTTATGTCCATCAGTTTTTTTTTTTTTTTTTTTTTGATACTTTCTAAAAGCTTATTACATTCATCATGACGAATCGTCCGATTAGTGGCAGTAAATTGTATTTTTTGATTTTTTGTCTCTATGGGGAGCATAAATTTCATTAAAAATATAAGATTCCACTTATCCTACCGTTGACTGAGTATGCAAGACCCTTTACCTCAGCTTTTTGATATCCATCGCTTGTTTCGAAAGGTACTCCATCTTGTTAATAATATAGTTTGACCGTATAATAATATAGTAATCCGTTCGACGAAAGGCAGCGAAATTCAATGAGACGGAACGAATGCCATTAATGGAGAGAATTGCAATAGTATTTGCACAAAAAAATCATAGGAAATAGCGTGGCTTCTATGGTTCGTACGTCAAATATTGAAATTCACCCGGATAATCAACGATGCGCCCGCGTTGAGAATTTTGAACACAAAGGGGGGTAAGATTATAGCAATGATCGTTCGCGTGCCGACCCCTTTAATTAAAGAGTCCAATTTTTTTCGCAATTAAACCCACGTCTCTCTGCCTCTGAAAACAATGAAAACAATGAAAATTAACAGATTTATTTGTTTTTCCTTCTTCTAGAAAGTACAACGTTCCAAATGATAAATTTCGCGCAAAATCCTAAAATCGTCTCGATCCTCATTTCTCACGCGTATAGGATATCGTGCATAAATTTTCAGGCGAAATTTCCGCAAATTTCTAGAATTACCGAATGAAGTGTACAAGGAAATTAATCGCGATTTCAAAAGCGACGATTACTTACTAGTAAACTAAAAAAAAAAAAAATTAATTCTAAAAATACGATTTTTCTCATGTACACAGATGTGGAGGCAATGGGTAATGCAATAGCGTTGAAGCAAAGTAAGAGATCTCTTTCGCGAAATCAATACAAAGAAGAGAGCGCACAATGAACACAATCTACTTACGACTCGTAAGCAAGGCGCGTAGATTTATATATATATATATATAAATTCTAAAGTACCTCCTTCAACAAGTGTATACCAATCCAGAGATGATTTAATACCGCGCGCGTCATGATTTATTACAAATGACTCACTTGGCTCTATGGCGTCGCGCAGAATTCCCAAGCTGATGCACTTCAATCCGCACGGGGTCGGCGGGCGCTTGTGCGCTCCGTATATCGCGCGCGCGCGCATCGCCTTCAGCGACCTTATACAAGCGCATTGTACGTAGGCAGTGCGCGCAGAGCCCCAGCGCCGTCGTCGCGGAGCGCGCGAGAATTGGCAAAAAGGGCTCCCTCGGCCCGCCTCCCTCTCTCACTCTCTGTCTCTATCACTTTTTTTTATTTTTTAATTTTTTGTCTCGTCGGTCCCGTCGATATAGGGAGCACTACGAGCACGGGAGTGAGAATCGATCCAGCCGTAGGATCCGTCCCGTCGCAGCCCTCCCCCCCCCCTCACCCCCCGGAAAAAGCGACAGATCCGCGGGGAATGCGCGGGTGCGCGGGGGGAGGGAGGGGACAAAAAGGATTTAGACCGCACATGTTTGCTTATGTAATAAGCCTCCTCTATTCCCGCACATCACGTGCGTCGATCATTTCTTGTTAATTCCGCGCGCACGATATAGATATAGAATCCTCGAGAGGCCTTACGTTTCCTCCTACTCCCGCGCCAGTGTAAATATATATATATATACATTTGTGTCAAGCGCGTGTAAATATCTCCTTCGTCGTGCCGCTGTGCACGCGCGCGCGTGGCTTTTATTATTATAAGAGCGCGCGCGCGCGCAATAATCCAGCAGTCCGCGAGCGTCGCGCGTGCAACGATCGGCGCGAGACGCGACCGCGAGATGTGAGGCCGCGCGAATCTTTGAGCGGCGATTCGCGCCTCGATCGTTCATTTGCCATTGTTGCCGCTGTCGACTTCGGCCCGTTGCCGATTTTCGTCCTCGTTACCGTTTCTCTCGCTTTTGTTTCTGTTTGTTTGTTCGTTTTTTAATATATATATATATATATATATATATATATATATATATATATATATTATATATAGAAATATAGTGGCAGTTGTCGCTCCTGTACGGGCCTGAGTGGGATACTGCGTACTGCTGGTGCCGATTTTTATTTCTTCTGAAGGTGCGCATTACAGGTGAGTTGGCCCGCGGCACGTTTCGCGTATATCTGGACACGATCTAGTGTGTTGCCGTTAAATTGTGATTACAGAGATATACGCATTACGCATGCATGAAACGAGCTGATATATTCAGAAGCGCATTCATTCGGGTTTGCTTTCTTTTTTTTTTTCTATTAAAAAGTTTAGATGAATAGGGAGAGGCACGAATATTATTGTATAATAATTTAATTCTTCTCTCGATAGAACTATTATCTTAGTAACAAAAAACATAACTTTTTTATGCATTTATAATTAAAATGAATATAAATAACGTATTAAAAAGTACAATTTGTTTTGTAATTATTTTATTCTTCTTCTTTTGACATCGATGGACGAGCTGGTTATAATTTTTCTCTGTTAAAATCCTTAATAAATCAGTGTACAAATAATTCCGAACTGTAATATTTCCTCTAATAATTTGCTCATTAGCGAGTTATAGAATGTTTTCTTATTAAAGCGGTACAGAAAGAAGTTTTGAATTTCGGATAAAGAAATTGAATGAAAAACTGATACATTCATACCGTTGAAGTTGTCCCAAATTGAATTGTACTAAAATTGTCCAAACATTGAGTACAGAGTCGCGATTAGATTTGTCAAATGGGACTATCGTATAATTATAATATTTATACAAATAGCTCTATTGTAATTTATATTCATATGAGACAAGATCGATAAAGTAAAATGTTGATCCGATTTATTAAATGAGATCAGTTTGCGTTAAAATGATTTTCGCAACGGTGCTGTATGAACTTTTAGAGCCTTTATCACCACGATAAGGTATAATTAAACTAATTTATTCCTTCGGAGCGTAACAAACATTTTATCATGGGTGTGTGCATTTCTTTATTTGTATACGATACTATGCTTTCTCATTATACGTTCATAAATATTTAATTTGTAATAATTAACTCACACCGTTATACCGAGGCAACGCGGCATATCATAGGATACCGTGTACAATGAAGCATTATTCAACCGTTTTGATACTTAAACTTAATACTTAATTATGTTTTCGTGTTTTATCGTTTTTCCGCGTTTTTTTTCTCTTCCTAATAAAAGAAATGATTTCCTTTTTAATGATTATAATCTGGAAGTGATTTTCTAACTAATAGAATAACCTGCTTTTCGGCAAAATTTCGCCTCCTTCGTGAAGTTACATTTTTCCCGAAGAGCACCGCAAGCTCCTCTAATTGTTCTATACCTTCTTGTGGCAGGATTTATCTTCGCTTTCAAAAAAAGGCCGAAACTTTAACGACTGCTTCTTTATTTGGACTTGATCGCCGTCCAGGGGGAGCATTGCCTCGTGATCCACGCAGCGCTAGTACTCACTGGGGGACCTGTTGGTGCGGGAGGTTAGTATATGTGCACAGTCCACGTTTTACCATTTTGACGGACTTTCGGGACGGGCGGCGGAGGCTTCATTATCTTTGTCAAAATGTCTGATTTTTTCGTTCAATTATTCGCTCGATCGATCCATGAAAGCCGCGTAACGTTTATTATCGACGATCTCGCCTCCCTCAAGAACGTCAATGAGCCAGATTCAAGATTTATTTCGTAATACGGAGGCCGCAAAAGTTACCACGTAAAATTTGGAGGCTTTTCACGTTTTACGCACGGTTCTGAGGAGCCGCTCTTCCATCTGTATTCGCATATCGGCCCAAGACGCCCCTTTGGTAACGCGTGAGTCGATCGATACGAGTCGTCGAATAATTGACAACGTCGTTGTCGCCGATCGGCTGTGACGGCGAACGCGACAGCGACTCTTCGACGCTGGAAATAGCGAATAAATTGCCCTCTAACCTTTTTTCTATTGTTTCCGCGTCCATCGGGGCGAGCGTAATTGGCGCAATTTTTTTTTTTTGCCATTAAAAGACATCGCGAAGAAAACGATATTTGGACCTTTTTGCCTGCATTTTTATTGACTAAATAGAGGTTTTTTCCTCTCCCCGGAATTGAAATCTCATGACCACGGATACCAATTTTATGCCGGTTCTTCTGTCAAAAAAATCATCCGACGACCTTGTCGGTGGACTTTTCCTACGTACGTCGGGTCTCGAGCGCACCGAGGCGCGACCTACGAATACACGCCGTGTCTTGATAATTATTTACGCGAGGAAAACGCGATCGCGCGCGTCTGGCCAAGTTCGTTATGCGTACATTTACATTAGCGCAGCGTTCGACCGCAACTCGGCTCGGCGCGCGCGCAAATAAATAGGCCGGCCTCACCTTGTCCCCCCATTAGCCCTCGCGCGGCCCGCTCCGTAAATGCGAAAAGTCGGGCTCGATTAAGAAGGCCGGATCATCCAATTATACAGCTGGCGGCGCTGGAATTCGCTGCGCGGGGACGCAAGCGCGCAGCCCCCCCCCCCCCCGAGAGCCGCTCTTATCGCGCTCGCGGCGCGTCCGACGATGCTCGGCGGCGTACCGGCCCGGCTGCGGGCGCAGCTGCTGCTCCTCGTCTGCCTCCTGGCGCTCGGCTGCCTGGCCGGGACGCCGGCGCCGTCGCCGTCGCGGGCGAGGCGACCCCTCGTCGGGCGGGCGAGGCCGCATCAGCTCAGGAAGGATTATCGCAGGCTGAAGAAGCAGGAGGGAGCGGTGAAGCTCGTGGGCGGCGAGAGGGGAGCTTTCGAAGGTAAATATTGCCAATAATTTTGTTTTGGAGATTTAATTTTGTTTTATTTTCGCTCGTTTTGGTTTTGTTTAACTTTTTTTTGTTTTTTTTTTTTGAATACAATAGCATCATTAGTGTGCGCTTGTTCTGCATTAATTTGATACGATGGTTGAGCTTGCACGGACAACGTCTGCGCAGGCAAAAACAAGCGTCTGTGAATGAACTCTTACGAACACGAATTCAATTTACGTATATTTTTTATTCTCTTCGCTATTCAGATTTTACTTAAATTATAAAACATGCATTATTAATAGTATTATTATTATTTAAAATTAACAAGAACAACAATTATTAGTGTGATTATTATTATTAGTATGATTATTATTATTGTTATTATCATTATTATCGTTGTTGTTGTTATTCTTGTTATTATTATATCGTTATTATGGCATTATTATTGTACATTCAAAGTAAACAATGCTTTTAATATTCTTCTCTAACCAGTATAGAGTTGTATAACATATTATAATCACCAATTGAATATTAATGTAGATGTGTATGTAAATATGTAAATTACATATTATGCATTCTCGTTAATTTCATATTATCGACGTTGCCATCCTCGAAGTATAATGATAACATGCAGTAATGTACAAGCGACTTTATAAAATGGAAATTTATGATATATAACCGATAAATCATGTAACATCCATACATGATTTTTACCTTTCTCAATACGATAAACATTTAACGAATTGAAAAAAGTATATACAGAAGGATCTCGATTGAATCGGAACGAAATTCCTATTTTTGTTTAGTCTCTAACAATAATACTACCCTTTAACTTTTGTTGATAACTTTTTTCTCCAATTGTATCGAGCGAAACTGACGGAACAATTTTCCAGCTTCACACTCATTCGATACGGACTGATTTTCGACGCGCGAGGCATTAAATATTCATACGAGTTTCCACGATGCTCGGCAAGCAGAATTAAGGGTGGAGGGGGGGGGGAGAGGAAACAAACATTATTACTTGTATTTCAGCGATGAAACTCCTTCATTGTTGTCGAACGCGACGAGGATGGAAATTACGATCAGTTTTGTAAATTGATTTTTCGCTTCGTTAAGAACCTAATCCTAATGGACGAACGACGCTTCTTGCGATATTTCACGGGGCTTTAAATAAATAATATTGATCAGTGCTTCGTAAAGTCGCGTTTTTTTTCTTCTTTTTATTCTTAATTCACTCCGCGTAATTGCTTTAACTATCGCCTGGCTCAATGGGAGCGATCGATTTATAGGTGAAGCAATAATTCTTTTTCGGCTTTACCGCCTTAGACGAATTAGAGATAAAATATAAATATGGAAAACCTACCGAACCATTATCAGCGATGGCCATAAATAAGAGATAAAGTAGACGAGAATTCGGCATTCGAAATTCCCTCTTTCCTCGTTAGTTTTTGTAATATTTCGTTAATATATCGTTAAGTCTTATCCGCGTCCGAATGAAACGATGTAGAAATATAATAGGATATTATTATTTATATTATTTTCATTGTATATTATTATTTTATACAATTATCAACGTACATTGTAATTGGAATATCGACAGCCCATCAAGTATTTATCTTTTTTTACGATAAATTTTTATTAGATATATGCGAAACTGTTTACAATGGAGCCATCGATATAATTCAACGACGTCGATGCTTTCGCGCTTGAACACTCGTGTCCTTTTCCACTCGGGCATTCCATTAGCCGGCACAGCATAATCGAATCGGAGGATGATTATCGCTCGATGCTTCCTCTCGAGCCTTGTTTCTCGGGATGAAAATCGAGGCTTCGCCGCGCTCGGCCAAGCTCCACTTTCTCGCAAGCTCTTCTGAAATCAAATTTCACAACGAAAGATTACGCTTCCTCTGTACTTCGTTGAATATCGCAAATTACATTTATATATATATATATATATATATATATATATATATATATATATATATATATTCATAGTCCAAGCGTGAGCACGGCGCGGTCGTCGGACGTCTCGACGAGTCGCTCTCGCCGGAATTCCTCGTTCGATTAGTTTGAAAGTTTTTTCGCTGTTCTTTAGATTTCAGGGGCATGTGGGGGGGCGGTGGTATACAGAACGATACTTTTGCGGAACAAAGCTCCGCTCAAGGAATTTCTGTTTCCTAAACGAGTGCGTACGTACTTGCGTGCGTAAAATTTACGATGATCTAGATACGTGCGTTCGCGCGTACCAATCTAGCATATCTTTTTTCTGCCAGTTTGTCTAATTGGAGCATTATTGCATACGTGCGCACATACACGCGCAGAGAGATCTTCGCCTAAGGGCTGTTTTTATCCACGCATTTTCATACTATCTATATTACATCATCGGCTTGAAATATATTTATGGATATCTCAGTGAAGTCATCGTCCATAGATCGTCCATATATATATATATATATATATATATATATATATATATATATAATCAAGAAACGCTCTCGCCGAGACACTAATTGCCGTAATAAACTTTTTTTTAAGCAGCGTCTATATTATATTTACAGTCTTACAGTCGACAGATTTTAAATCTGCATGAATTTCCAATTAGCAATTTTCAAATTGTAAATCATTATACATATATATATACACACACACACACACACACACATACACGTATATTACTTGCATCGGAAAGTGAAGCTTCTTGGAAGCGTACGCGCTTTTTATCGGTCTGCAAAGTAGCATTCGAGACTCGTATAGGAGAGAGGCGCAACATACATATTTATATATTATATGGCAGAGCGACGCCTCCGTCTCCTCCTTTCGGCTCTCGGCGCGTTTGTATTATACGGTAAGAGATGCGGGAGGGAAATGCACCAGATATATATATATGGAAAATAAAAGCCGGGCGTTTTTGAGTTCTATACACGGGACTATATAGATAATATAGATAATATATATATATATATATATATATATATATATATATATATATATATATATATGAGAGAGAAGTTCGCCCGGTGCGCCGCGTCGCGCCGCCCGGCTCTCGGGGCTCTTAGACGCGGAGTTGCTTCTTACGTAAAGCCCCCCTCCCTCCCTCTCGGCGGTCCGCGCGGCCCGGATCGATCCGACGCGCCGGCGACTGACGCAGCTCTCTGCGTGTGTATGCGCCTCGGTCCTCGCACAGTTCCCGCATGCGTGTACGTGTCTGCACGTATACGCGCGTGCACGGGACCGTGCGCTTTTCTTATTCCGATACTTTTCCCTCGCTCGCGCTACGGTTATATATGTATCCCCCCCCTCCAGACCCCCCTCCTCCCTACCTCGTCGTATACGCGAAATCCCGCGCGCGGAAGATCGACTGCGGTTCGCGGGAGTGAGGAGGCGGGGGGGGGGAGGGGATGAAATAATCGTCGGAGTCGGAGAATCTTCCCCTCGCCCCCGGCCCCGTTCTTTTCACGAGGCTATTGTACACACGACGCGAGAACCCCTGCCCTGGCCGGATAGGTGCGCGGGCGTAGCGAGGTTGGGCAGGTGGCGAGGGTAAAAGCCACGCTCGACTGTATAAAGAGAGATAACGAGGTCAGTCCGCGCTTCCCCCTCGTCCCCTACCCCGTCCTGCCCCCCTCCTTTCCAACTCGTCCCTCGCCGGTTTCATCAATCTTTCATAATTTTCTTCCGCCGTGCCAATTTCTCTCTCTCTCTCTCTCTCTCTCTCTCTCTCTCTCTTTCCGTCCTCGTTCTTCCCTCTCGATAGACCGAAAAGCAGGGAGCGGTGCACAGAACGCGGGCGCCGAGCCGCCGAAGTTAAATTTTTACTCCCCCATCCCGGCTGCGTCCTCGGCGCAGTCGCCGCCGACGCCTCGCGATTCTGTTCTGAATGGTTGTAGGTGGGATTTTCCGAGCAAATGCTCATCGAGTCGATGATATATTACCTTCTGCTGTCACGAGGATCGTACGTAATTAACGTGAGACGGTTTTTAGAGCTTTCGCGCGCACCCCCCTCCCCCACTCGCTCGTTAGGCGAGGCCTGACTTTGATGTTTCGATGCCCACCCCCTCTTTTCTAGAATTTTCCATTAATTTCTACATATTAATATGTAAATCGCGTACGCTAATTAGATAAATAATACGATTCACTTTTAAACCGATTAAATGATTTACTCTTCGAAAATTTAGCTAATGATTTACGAATATTTTAATCATCATAAATGATCTAACAATAAAATTATCCCGCATCCAATCTATCACAGATTCTGTCACTTTAATAACGACAATTTTATCACAATAAGATTATCAATAATCATTATTGTTATTTTGATCGTTTAATAGTTATGCGAATTATTTCAAATCGTTAGCTTTATCATACGAGATACGTAAAACTTCTTTTAAAAAATTCTCAAGAAAAAATTCTCAATATATTGGTAGTTTTAACAATTTTGTGTTGCTGTATCGCAAAATATAATCCACACGATGCGCACACATATCGTCAAGACTTCAATCGATTTTATTAATGATCAACATTAGTCGCGGGATATATTTTGAGAAATTTAATGCGGAATTCAATACGGCGATGTCCTAAATCGAGGGAGTACAATAATATACTTCGTATGTTTTGTATAGGTTTAAGGATGTTCATATATATATATATTGCATATTTATTTATCTTCTGTTCTTGAACGACTAAATGAATTATTCATGCTTTCTCGTAATTCATGGATATATTTATACGCGAGCAATCTAAAAGCCAGTAAAATTCTGACAATATGACAATAAAAATTACGATGAAACATATGAATTATTCAACAGTTTTGTCCATACGTAAGACTATTATCAATCCGTCGCCTCCCTTCGTGCGTACAGTGCGGGAAAATTTTCACCCTCACCTCCCACCCCCTCCTCCCGCTCAAATATCGCGTAATTCGCGCAGGGTGACAACCTGACGGACGGGGCGACAGCAACGGCCGCTCGATCGCTAACGCCGAGACGTCGAGGAATCGAAGGCTCGCGCGATACACGCGCGAGCATAGTGTAGTGGCATGCGACGAGAAAATGAGGTATTCGGAAAAATTTCCGGTGGAGTACGCTGTTTATTCGTTGATGGGAGGGGGGGGGAGGCGTTAAATTAATCGTGAATTCGTTCCTTTGTATACCGTATTATAGGCGATTCGGCTGTATACAACATATTTACTATACTGTACGTTAGCCGCAATATCGTCGTTGCAGTTGTCGTTGTTTTTTTTTTCTTTTTTTTTCGTTGCGTTTCCATTAAAGTCGACGAGTTTCTCGTTCGATCGGCTCCTGCTTGAATATTTGGCGTTCATATACATAACGTCTTCAATGCTAAGTAGTATAGCCATGGATTTCAGGATACTTTATCCGATGCTATTTTAAATAGAGATCGGTGTATATGAAATAATATCCTTTGACATGTGAGATTCATTAACTATCGGCCTATTTATTTATTTATTTATTTTTTTTTTGGTTAAGATAGAGGATATCATGTTTAACCGAACATTGTGGAGAATAATAATTCTAAATAACTATTGGCAAATTGATGTTATTTCATTATTTACAAAGATCAATTACTGCTCTATGCAGATAAATTTTGGGTTACTTTTACACAATGAATGATGAAATTTCGGATTAGCCCGTCCAAAAAAAACACTTATTTAATTCATGCCTTTTTTCTGTATATTGTATTAAAACATGATGAATTTTGATCATAATTTGATGGTTTGGAAACGTCGACCAAATTATTAAATATTTGCTCGAATCAATTATTAAAGTTACTTGTTTAAAAAACAGTTTTGTTTTAATAATTCTATAAGATCTTTATTTTGCGTTTTTCTCTATATTTCGAGAAAATTAAACATAAGATCACTTTTATGTTCACGTTTCATATTATATATATATACATATTATGAGTATAAAACATTCCATTTTATTTGAACTCGTGAAAGGTTAAATAAATTTTATTTTTCCGAGGGAGTTAAGAATTGGAAAGTAAAAAGTTTTTTTCTTAAAAGTTTAAAAACAAATTAGCAAAATAACGTTCGGTATAGGGGCGAAACGTTTACAAAAAGTTTTTCTTGAAACGATGAAAATATTTTTCTTCACGAGTAATCTCGACAAATTTTGAGACAAGTTAACGAGGCTAGTTAAAATAGTTCTATATTTTTTGAGCATTACATCACAAACTTCTTGTAATTATTTATTTTATTTATAAAGTTTTACAATGATTAAATTTAATCATACTTATTGAAAAAATAATTTATAAACTTTTAAAAAAAAATCCAGAATATTTTGACAATGACTAAATTTGCGTAAATTCCTGAACAGAAAAAAGGAAAGTTTTCTATTCTAACAAGATAAATTTAAATAACAGAAGAAAAAAAAATATATATATATATATATATATATATATATATATATATTTATACGTAATCTGCAATGAGTAATATTTCCAGATTTCAAAGAGCCAGTTCTGATAAACTCCGTAGAGAAAATGCGCATTATCGAATAAGGCATGTAGCGAGCTAGGGGCGTATATTACTTATCTATATTTACGAAACGAAGGTAGCGCAAATCTAAAAGTCATTATCGTTCCTATTCTCAAAGTAGGCAACTATACACACGCACACACACGGATATGGATTCCAGAAGCACGTGCAAACGAATTGATCATTATATTATCAGTATCGTCCCAAAATTTACGATAATGTGTAATTGTTCGTATGTTGGTGTGCGTGTGTGCTTGTGTGTGTATCTGCGCGTAGGTGCGCGCGCGTACGCGTATGTTGACAATTGAAAGTTCCTGCCCGTGTCCCCCCCCCCTCCGCCAATATAACGGCTTTCGCTCGCGGAGAACCGATTAAAAAAGTCAACTTGACGAATACCGCCATCGTGTTGGCCGCTCCGCTTGGACCGTCCTCTGCACCTTCCGCCATGGCGAGCTCATTTCTCCCCTCCCAACACCCCCGCCCGCGCCCCAGCGCGGATAATGCCTTCCCGCGCGTGGGCAAATCAGAGACACTCCCTCTCTCGCCCGGCTATTAAGCAGATTTATCGATAAATAAATCGATGGCGCCATTTGCGTCTATTGGCTTATATATATATATATATATATATATATATATATATATATATATACATACATATATAGACTGTCGGAATGGTCGATACGCAAGAGGATTGATCGCGGCTTTCATCAATTTAATCTTGTCGTCGGTGTATCGGTCGCGGCGTGTATATATATATATATATATATATATATATATATATATATATATATATATATATATATACATGATTCATCGAGTGCTGGACGAGAATATTCGTCCAATCGATGCAGCGATCAATCGGGCAGGAATCGGGCTCGCAGGGACGAGCTAACATAGAAAAACGATCGATTGCTTGATGTAGATGGATATATAAATTTTGAGGATGATTGTCCTTCGGAATTTTCTGTATTCGTTTCATTCTATGTTTAAAGTACGTAGAAAATACATAACTTAGGAACGACGTCGCCGTGCGACTTCCATTGATTTTTTCGTTGTTGCTTTTTGGCTTGAATGTGAAATTTGTCGAAAATTCGATGCGAGCAGCGCGCGATAACTTTGATTCAACGGCATTCCGCTCGTAGAATTCTGCAGCAAAGTGCAAACCAACGAAACTCAAATCTCGCAAATTCCAAAACAAATTCCAAATTCAAATATCTCGAAATGTGAAATTTCGATATTTTTTTTTTTTTTGAGTGACTTTTTCTGGGAGCTATATTCAGAGAAGTTCTGATGCGCTGGAATACAATACTCAATGGATTTGAGAATTGAGGGTCGGCAAAAAGAGACGTTGAGTGTCTTGGTTTTCGATTTGTCTTCTAGGGCTACGACACCGTATTCTCTATAAAAAGCCATGTCAATCAGATTCATCTCAATAGAACGTCGTATCATTTAATCAAGAATATACGTAGGTAACATTAAAATCAATTTAAATTTGTGTGTGTGTGTGTGTGTGTGTGTGTGTGCGTGTGTGTATTATAAGTAGTGTAATCATCGTCGAACTTTATATTAAGAACATAATGGCGTTATAATTTATTATTATTATAAGCAACTTAATGCGCCTACCAGCAATTTTACTTAACTGAATCATGATAAAGCTAGAACGATCGCTAATTTTTAACAATCATTGCTTAAAATTATCAATGCCTCTTGTTGAATTCGCGCAACATATCGACACCCGATTGAAACGCTATATCGGACTGAAATCGTTAAACGGGAGTGAGCCCAACTCCAATTTCAAAACGAAAAACACTCCAGCTCAGATTTCGAGCAGATGCGCCGCGATTTCAGCTCCAATTTGTAACCGGAAACGAAAGTCTGCCTTGGAGCGGGCGCATTTCCATGTGGAAATTTTGATTCACCTTTAATAATCTGGCTTGGAATCTTTTTATTTACTGTTTGCTACAAATTGGATTTGGAATTGTATTATATCAGTGTTTGTATTATATATATATATATATATATATATATATATATATATATATATATATGTATATATATTTAAAGTTCATTATCAGCGGCCGAATCAGCCACTTAGAATATAAAAAGAGGCACACGCCCTCGCTCACCCCTCACCACTCCTCCGTTTTACAGGCAACGTCGAGATCCTGCACAAGGGCAGATGGGGCAACGTGTGCGACGACGAGTGGGACGAGCTCGAGGCGGGGGTCGTCTGCAGGCAGCTCGGCTACAAGTCCGCCAAGCCCCGGGCGACCGGCAGCGGCTACTTCGGACAGGCCAGGAGTAAGGTTCAATTGCCCATCGTGTACACCTACGACGGTCGTCGGCTTGCTACGGGGCGAGTTCCGAGTCCCCCCCCCACCCTCACCTCCTCGATATCCTCGTTCTATTCGTGATCCTGCGAGTTTCCGCAGAGATACGCGCGCGCGCCCATTTCGAGTTTCCGACCACGGGGGAGGCAGGTGTCTCGTCGCTGTGCGATAAAATTCGGCGAGTCGACCCTTTTCTTTCGACGCGCCCTCGTCTTTCCGCGTCCGTGTACTTCTTTAGTCTTTATCCTCGCCATCGGAGCAGACGGGAAATTTAAAGTTAATGTAATTGAGAGGTAGAAGGGGAGAATGATTGGCCGATGTTCCAGGGAATTGTTATTTTTTCCCCTCTTTTTCTTTTAATACGAAGAAAATCTTGCTTATTCGAGTATTTAAAATAAATTTAAATTCCATCGAGAAAAACATAAGAAGCTCAAATTCTTTTAATGCCAATGAAAAAAATAATTAAAAAATAGTCTTTAATAATAATATTCGATATTTTTCATGCAGATATAATATCGATTGGCCGCGTTTGCAACATCAGACTATCCTAAGATATCTCGTGTTAAACCTTTACTTATTCGAGCGGAAAATCGACGAAATTAAATAAAACCGTTATTCCATTAAAAAAATAAATAAATAAATAAATAAAACGGAAAAAAGAAAAAGAAGAGACAATATGTTGCCCCCATGGCTTATGAGTCGTACATATAAATCTCGAATTCATCGGATCTACGTCTCTCCCGAGAAATCAAATGTCCAACAAGTTCTCCTCTATAATTCATCGATAAATCGTCCGGAACGTCCGCCACGATGATAAATCGCGCATCGAAATCAAAACCATAGTTTCAAGGGGGATCCTGCCCCCCCCCTGGCCGCCACCTCTCAAAAAACCCTTCCACCCCCCCCCAATCCGTCCTCCGACCCCGACCAAGTAGAAATCGAAGAAAAAATAAATATCATTAAAAAAAAAAAAAAAAAAAAGCACCACACGCACCATCGACTCATCGCGCGCTTTCTCCGCCCCCCTCGCCAGGACCCTACTGGATGGACAACGTCTACTGCGACGGCACCGAGGCGGAGCTCGCCCGCTGCCGCTTCGACGGCTGGGGCAGGACCGACTGCCGGGGCGGCGAGGCCGCGGGCGTCGTCTGCCTGCGCGCACCCAGGAGGAACACGAGCGACGGCCCCGCGAACGGGCCCCGCGTCGACGAGCCGGCCCGCAGGCGCCAGCGCGTCGGCCTCGGGGGCAGCAGTCGCATCAAGTCGGTGCATCGCCGGGGCCTCGCGCTCCGGCTGGCGGCGGGTGCCGAGCGCCAGGGCCGTCTCGAGATCAAGCTCGGGGATTCCGGTGGGTATATATATATATATATATATATATATATATATATATATATATATTGGCGACTTAAGTATAATATACGAGTATACGCTCAGCAGGCGAAGGTATCGCCGACATTGGCGAAATTTCGGAGAGTCTTTTAAATTTGTTAAAAAAAATAAAAAAAAACCAAAATAATTTAATTCTCGAAATAAATAGAAATAAAGACTAAATATTGTTATGGTAGAGAAAAGAGTGCGAACAATCGTAAAGAATCGATCATAATGATAAAAAGTAAATGCGATAAGAAAGCAGTAATATGCCATTGATACAATAGATAAATTTTTAAACAAAATACACGTATTAAAATTATTAATAGTAATTAATCGACGTGAAGAAATATTTTTTACGATTTCTTCTATTATGACACTGTATAATTGATTAAAATGTAAAGAAGGCATTTATATCGCGATAATAGTTTCTCTTCTTTCACATGCTGTGACATTATAAAATGTTCTACAATATTTAAATAATTACTTCAAGTAAAAACACCTGGATTTTTAATAAAAATATAAGTTCTCTCTGTATAAGCTCAGCAGTATCTTTATGTCGGCCGTTTATTATTATTATTTTTTTTTTTTCATTCAGTGGCGCCCTCGTAAATGCGTTGGACGTCTTCTGTGACAATATCCTTAATAATTCGGCTTGCTTCGACCGATATAAAACAAACTAATAAATATTTTTACGGCCCGACGGCTTCTTTAAGAAACTAAAATGCCCGCAAGACAAGCCAATAATAGACTGTCGGAACGTGAAATGTATTTATTAGCTCGAATATATTGTCCATTGTATAAGCTGACGTTAAGATATTGGTTTGTCAATATCTGAACTAACGACTCATATAACTAATTTTTTTTTTCGATTCGGAAAAAAAAATCCGCTCGCCACATCAGCGGCAACGTGCGCGCGCTGCTTAAACCGAAGCTTGGTTCGTCCGCGTAGTCGTGGCACGAATTGGCGGGGCGAGAAAAATTTCCGCTTGCGCGCGGTCCTAGGTGATGATCCACGGGCACGAATCCAAGCTTCTTTACATTTTGCCGCGTCGAAGAGCAACGCATTGCGATACGTGCAATACGAGAAAATGTTTTTTTTTTTTTTCTTCAGCCGGTATTGTTGCTGGTGCTCGAAATAGCGATACCGCGACGTAAATGTTAAATCCCTGGAATTTCGAAGCGTGTAATTCGTTTAATAATGGCTGTTGCACGGTGGTAAAGCGAGTCCTCACTCCGTATTCTGCTAGACAACTCTGCACGATTGAGCGACAATATCATCGGACCGACGCTCCGGTTAAGATTTTGAGGGGGGTGAGCTTACGATAATTCGAAAGCAGTAGTACATCAGTACCGTTTCCGCAATTTTTTCCGACAAATAATTAATGCCTCGAGAGTAAAATTTTCCGACCCAGTCTTTTACTTATCCGGAACCACGCTGCAATTTCAAAAAAAAAAAAGTACAGTAATCCTCGCGATTCTACGTGCTCTGCTTCGCCTCTCATGCCGACAAAATATTTGACCGAAAATGTTCTTTGCGAAATGGGACGAATAAACAGAGGGATCAATTCATTGCCAAAGTTCTCGTACATTTAAGCAGAATTATTGAGGTAATTTATATTATTATGAAAATTAAGAGAGAAAAAATCGAAAGCGAATGAAGAATCGCTAAACATCGTCAAAACACTTTTTCGTATAATTATGTTCACGGTTTATAGATATATATTTAAGTTTCGTCAGGTTATAGTTGATGTTTGTGTACACTTTTTTTTAGTATTATATCTTTTTTTTTCGAATTTTGAAGCAATTGTATTGAAAAGACCAAGGTGATCTGCAATATCGGATATATTTGTGACATATTTGAAGTTCGTAAAAAACATTTAGAAAATTGGCAAAACGTTTAATGTAGAATTTAATATACTATATAACTGGACCTACGCTCCCGAAACGTTCAACTATTGTCGAAATTTTCTCTCTACCCCTCTCGCGTCATTAATTTATTCTAAAACAAAAAAAAACAACTCGCGCAGTAATCCGATATATTACTTATCGCACCGTCTCGCCGTAATATTAACCTCGTCTTACCCGTCGCCACGTCAACACCGCCAGCCCCACGACCGAATCCAATACGTCCGGGTGATCAATGCGCCGGACTTGCTAATCCTCTCGATGGCAGCCCGCGACGACCCGGCGATTATCCCGGATTATCGAACGGTCGCGCTTACGCCTCGGGCCGAAATCTCGCATTATCATCGGGCATTTATTAACCCGCCATGAGGGAGGGGGGGGGAGATCGAAGGCGCAATGGGCATTTTAGATTTTTCAAAAAAATAAGCTACGATCCTGTATTATTTGGCTCACCTATTATAACAGGGTCTCTTACCTCTACCGCGGAGCACATAGTATACCTTATTGTTATTATTACTTTTGTTTTATGGAGGAAGATGGGTTTGCCGTGGCCGGAATACACAATGGAATGGAGAAAAAAATTGTTCTTTTTCTATTTATTTTATTTTTTTCCTCTTTGCAAGATATATGGGATGCATAAAGTACATTTCCGATAGAAGAGAGTATAAAGGTTTATATTATCGAAGTATTAAATCTTTTATATATATATATAGTATAATGCAAAACGAGAAGAATTGTTTTTCTATTTAATACTTTTTATCTCAATTCGGTCCTGCATAAACATGCAAGATTCTAATCGAATCTAGAGTAAGAGTAATTCGATTTCCCCGGATTGATATCGAATAAGTTTACTAATGCCCGTTCCTTCCTTAAATATATATATGTATTCAAGGATTTAAATGTGAAAGTTCGAAGCTTCCATTAATAAAAGCGAGATTAAGCGCCTCCCCCTCCCTCGCAAGAAAATCGTTGTTCCTGATAAAGGGATAAAAGAGGTTTTGAGAGAGATGGTGGGGCACTAGATAGGCTCCATCAAGCTAATGCAAATCTTCATTAAACTTCAGAGGTTCGAGCGTGTAGATATATATATATAATATCCCAGATTCGCGCAAAAGTATTCGAAGATTTCGCGAAAGGCAAACGATGTCTTTGAGGGCTTAGAATCACACGAGCCGCGCCGCGGGGGGAGGGGCGCTATAACAAAGGGATTAAATCTTTGCGAGGTCGGTTTGCTTTTCTGGAATTTCATTAATTAAATCGGATGAAAATTAATTAAGTGCTTGAATAAAATGAAAAAAAGGAACTATGAGAGGGAGGAGAGAGAGAGAGAGAGACGGGCGAATCAAAGGGAATAAGAACGTATGTGCGCGAGAGTGTGGAACCTCTTTCATTTCCTCGATTATTTAATCGCTCGGAAGAGCGAGATCGAGCGCCATTCGCCCCGATCTAGTCTAAATTGCCTCGTTCTTCTCGAACTCTTTTTTCGTGCGCCGGAAAGTTTTCGTGCGAGGTCAAAAACAAAAAAAAAAAAAGAAAAAAAATACCGAGGATTAAACCGTCTCGGACGACGTGGGGACGGGACACAGACGAGCCGTTATCCCGCCGTAATCCGCTCGCTGTCCCGCGGTCGCGGGAAAAACAAACGAGCAAAAAAGAAAAAAAAAAAAGAAAAAAACAAATCAACGAAGCTCGGCAAGCGTTTCGCGCCTAATTCGAATTATTTCCCCGAGGCGCAGACTGGGGCGTCGTCTGCGGCGACGGCTGGTCCCTGCTCGAGGCCTCGGTGATCTGCAGGCAGCTCGGCCTCGGCTACGCCGCCCAGGCCTACCAGACGAACTTCTTCGGTGGCGAGCGGCTGCCGATGGCGATCAGCGGCATAAAGTGCCGGGGCAACGAGGGAAACATCGCCGAGTGCCTGCACGACAGCGTCCTCGACTGTCCCGGTGAGTTCAATTTTGCCTGCTCGAACGGTCGGCCCTTTGTTGCTCTCGTTCGTTGTTATTGTTGTCCTGCCTTCGGGCCATGGCGCGTAAGAAGAGACGAGTATAGCTCTATGTACGGGTGTGTGTAAATTAATAAAAAGAGAAAGAAAAAGAGCGATTGAAAAATCATCTAATAATCTTCTAAATAATGGAAAAGTACTGGTAAATGTCTGACTGTGCAGTTTTAAAATGATTTACGTTACGTTATTATGTTATATATTACGTTAGGTATAGGACGCGGAACGTCGATCTTTGTATTATTTTTGTTTTTTCACGTCGAGAAATCAAGCACGGACGAAAGACTAATTCGCCTTTATTCTGAACAGTGCAATCGATAATTTCTTTATGTGCCAATGCAAAAAATCCCTCTGTTCTGCAGAGGTGCCTAAATCTCTCGAATTGATTTTGCTTATATGTAACTGAATTATAATAATAATCACAGATGTACGCAATTTAATTCAATAAGTGAGACTGAAATAAGAAAAAAATATTTGATCAAAGCGTAACATTAAGTCTATAATTAATAATAGTTTTTACCGAATCATTATATATATATAGTAATGATACGTGTATATTGAATTACAAAGTACGCACTGAGAAAATTTAAAAATTTTGTCCAATAGCCTTATTACGTATCGAGCGCTTTATTTATTAAAGAAATCTGCATTGGTGTAATATCTGCAACGACTATTTAAAACCTCATAATAATGTATTAAATCGACTGAATACCATTGTGAAAGTATGGGGCTTTTTAAGAATCATACATGTCTGTATATCAGAGGAGAAGTTTGAGCGTTAGAGAATTAGCTAGTCTATAAATCATTTACTTAGATATGAAGAAGAACGTTGAGTTAATTGAAAATTCGTTGAATCTCACTGTGAGCCATGGTTGAGATGCTCTCCTCGATGGAATTATCTATCGTTCATCACAGAGTAACAAGCTTCAAGATTTTTTTCTAATATTTTTATTATTAACAGCTTGTCTTATTTATTCAAACTAGCCGTCTCGGTATCCGTATATATTCAATTGCTGCGATAAAATGAAAAACCATTAAGTATTGCGTAAATACATGATCGTGGATCAATTTCAATTACATTTATATTTTATCACGAATATTGCAGTGATGTAATACTTTAATGATAGAATAATCTGAACGTTAATCGAACAATATGCTGCAACCAAAAACAATTTATAGAAGTACAATTTTATTAACAATAATATAGTACAGATTTAATCATACAAAATTTAAGAAGCCGTAGTGAATCGATTCTATTTTAATGAAATAAAATTAGAACTAAACATTTTACACGAGTAAATTGATCAGTTTAGCGATCTATTTAGCAAAGTTGTATTATCCATTTAATAAATTTAAGAGTTTCTTAAACTATCCCTTTCACAGAGATGAAACAGAAAATACGAATTTCCAATCGGTGCAAGCGACGAAACTTTACAACTTACTAAACTAAACGACGTTTAATTAATAAAATTATAGACTGCAACAGGAGTAAATAGACAAATGCACTGCGAACGAAAACGATCGAACGCGACTTTAATCGAGACGGAAATAATTTCCGTTCCAGCAAAATGCCGGCTGATTCGAACAAGTACGGCAATTATACGCGTTCGTCGCAGCGCTTGATTTCGAACAAATTTATTTCCCCTCTATGTATATATATATATATAAATATATATAACAATCATGGACGCGCATGCTCTAGTCAATCGGGAAATTCGTTAAACCACTTGCTTGTACATAGTATATAGAATATGAATAGTCCAATTACCCATTGGGTATCGCTATACGCATATCGCGCCGTATTATATTTACAAGAATGAGAGAGAGAGAGAGAGAGAGAGAGAGAGAGAGAGACGGTGCAGCGGTGGTCGAGGGAGAAAACAATTACGCAAACAATGACGGACGATGAAACAAAGGGGTAAAAGAAACCCAATTCTTAATCTATATATTCGCAATTGTAATTCCCGCAACAAAAAACCCCTCTCCCCCTTCCTTCACCTTCCACAGGCGTGGGCGAGAACGTGGCCGGCGTCAGCTGCGCGCCCCTCATGGCCGATCTCGTCTTCGATCACATCGAGCTCGAGAGGACGGCCCACCTCGAGGACCGTCAGCTCTTCTGGCTTCAGTGCGCGATGGAGGAGAACTGCGTCTCGTCCCAGGCCTATCAGGTGCAGCGCGAGAACGCCCACTGGCTCTGGGAGACCCGGAGACTGCTCAAGTTCACGGCGAGGATACTGAACGCGGGCACCGCGGATTTCAGGCCATCGGTGCCCAAGCATCTCTGGGAGTGGCACATGTGTCACAAGTAAGTAGGATCGTTGCTGCCTTTGTGAAACTCAAGGTTGGTTGCAGGAGGCTGATAGGGACAGAAGTTCTCGAGATTGGCAGTAGTCGCGCGTAGTGTTTTATGGCCGTTCCAATTGGAAAATTACGACTTCGAGACAATTTCGCGACTCTTGGAATGTAAAATATTTATAATACAGTATGAGATGTATTCCGCAATACTAGAGCGAGCATCACTGATTTATTACATGAAACTTATTACGTTCCTTCTTTCGCTTGGGTGTAAGCTTTTTTACGAGGTCAATGATCAACTCGCATACCAGTGATGTAAAACTGTAAAATAATCTATATTTTAATATCTGTTTTTATATGAAGCGAATGATAATAGTCAAATATGGAAAACCATATGTTTGGAACCTGGATTGGGCTGTAACTTATAGAATCTTTTCAATTCGATGAACACAATGCCACTTATTAATTTTTTTTTTTTTATTATAAGATATAGTGACAAAAGATAAGACAGATTAGATTCCATTCATTAGCTTTAATTTTTTTCATCCAAACTTAATCAGAATTCAAAATCTTCACGATTCAAGACGTAAAAAATATTATATCGGTCAAAAGCGTAGATATTAAAAATAAATATAAGACGGTAAGTCATCAATCACCTTACGTCACCACCATTATTACTGAGAAGGTGTCGAGCATTCTACGCTGAAAACTGCATCCAAAGCAGCTGTCCGACAATCTGAGTTCATTGATTATCTCGAGTATTATGCCTGAGGTTCGGCTATGTTATTCGACGTTGGGGAAAACTGCGTGCACTGAGACTTAGGAGATGCGTTACGTAAGTAGAGTCGGTCTCTTCAATGCCCGTTAACATCATTATAAACCATCTACTCGAATCAATATTTCATGAATCCGGCGCGAGACTGAAAAACAGTCCAGTTCCTGCTATGGCCGTAGTAGAAGACCTAGATCTGATTGCTGATCCACCATTTGCATTACAATATCGGCTTCATATCATGCCCACGCTCTCGGTACTTTGAAGATATTCTTCGGTCAATCCATACGAGATATGAGCCTCGAAGACAGGTGGTCCTTGGACTATTCCGCTAAGAGCAGAACACGCAGCCTAGAAGTCGAACCGAGGAACTGATCAAAGCTCCTCTCAAGCTGCAGCAACGTCCGTTCATCATACATTCTCTACTTCTAGATGGCTCTGAGCAACAGTAACTTGAAGGGCTAATTCGAAATGTCCAAGATTATTATTAGACAATGGCTTGTTCTCCTGAATAACACATTAATTAATGGGCCATTTTCTGCCATCATCAATGACGGACGGCTGGGCATATCATCAGCCCGCTGGATTGCCACTACGTCATTAGTGTAATAAGTTCGTGAAATACATACGAGGACTCATTGTGAGAGACGATTACCTTCGATTAGAGATTTCTAGATGTATGGAATGGCTCATCTTCAATGAAGTGTTCTAATATAAATTATGTTCATTGTAATTAGTTCGGCCATTGATAAAAAAACCGAAAGCCTTTTATGCAATTAAATTTATAATATATCGTATATTTGTAAATATATATTTCTATTTGCAAATACAAATTCATAGTGAAATCACAAGCTTCCTTATCAACTGTAATTATATTGAATATCTAATTTGATCTCAATTGCATCACGCTTGTCTAATTAATGTATATAATATATATATTTAAAAACTTTTCGTTTATTGATGAATGAACGACTAGCAAAATAGAGATATCTAATCGTATACTGAAATCGTCTTGATTTTAATCGATCTCCTCTCATATAATATTATGTGACTGACGAATTTGACTGTTAATGTTAATAATATAGTAGAGTCGTCGTTTTATTGAAAAGAAAATTTATTGATTTTAATTATTTTCACAGATAGTAATACATACGTCGACTTGCGACACAATTAAATTTACTCGCGTGAGTTGAACACTGACCATTGAAATTTAAACCAAAGACTGTTTGTATCGACGTGGAGAGCGATCGTTTTTTACTTTTATTCCTTTGGTCTTCAAAATTTTCGATCGGAGCTTATCTTCGATTATTACATGAAGCTTTAATATTTCGCGAGTGTAAGATATATTTTCTTTTCCACTGACGTTAATAAGAATTTTACTGAAGAACGAAACCTCGTGTTTGTTGATTCGACCCTTGAGAAAATTAAACATTCGCGAGTCGTCTCTATTGGACGAATCCAAAATTTTATTTTTATTCGCGAGTTTACGAATTTTCTGAGCAGTATTATTATTATAAATATTTATATTTATCATTAGAAGCTTTCATTTTCAAAAATACAATACAGAAATAAACAAACAGTATTCGCTAAAGTATATTTGTATGCTTTTTTTTTTAATTCGTATAATTTAATTATGTAAAGATCTTTGTTCTAAAATATTTCTATACATATCTTGAGCGGATTTTTAATTATTATTGAAATTCTAGTTTTTTCAAAGCGACAATAATTGAAAATAATTTTAAAAAACCATAAATTTCTTGTTTAAAGTCGGACGATTGGCGAATAAAATTTTTTTTTTGTTATTTTACAACACATGCGCTCCTTCTTTCCCTCCGACGGAAAATTTTTCGTTCCTTTAGAATTTTACTCACAAACGATTTTATAGCTCTTTGCATCCTAAAAAAGTCGTCTCGTTTTTCGACGCGCACTAGGGCTTTTATTATTCCAGCTGTACTTGCGCCAACGGAAAAACCGAGATCCTCGCCGTTTTCGAATAAACGTCGAAACGGCCGTTTCAACGCCAGAAACATTATTCCCCAAACCGACGTCCGTCGATTGCGAAACACGTGGCGCTCGAGAGCATTGAATTAAATGAAATTAAGCGCAGGATTACTACGGGCGCGCGCGCCCCGTCGCCCTTGCAATCGGGTCGTTACCCGGGTACAGCGAAGAAAGAGAAGGGAATTCCTTCGCCGCAGCTGCCAAAAATGTGCTCAGGCAACTGGCTCGTCGCTCGAATTCGCCACCGTCAAATTTAGTACAGTGTGTGACGAGTAAAGGGCTCGAGATTAGCATGGTGGGGGGGGGGCGTGAGAAAAAAGAAAATACTTCATAACAAAATTCGCGAAATGCGGCAGCTGCTGGCATACTCACGTTGACGCGCAAAGCTCGAGCATAGCATGCCATTATTAGAATTCTATTAATTCTAAACAAATACGCCGAATACTGTATTTCGTTGAATTATAAACGAGCTCTTGCCAACGTTCACGAATCTGACAATTTTGATAATTTAAAAAATTTACGATCACGGTCGATTTAACGGATTCCGTAAATTTATTGACCCTATCTCGATTATTGACAAGCATTTAATGGATATACATTCGGGTTATTGGATTATTACCAGATTTGCAGCGTATATTCATGCAGGTAAACGCACGATCTCTGCATTGATCATCGGGCGCGGCTAAATTTGCGCACACGTACTCAGACACGAGTCAACGAAGTAATCTCAATCTGGCTTGCACGAACGCGTCACCCTGTATAGAATTTGTCGGAGCCCCGATAATGTTAGATTTACTATAATAACATAGACATAATGCCTCGGCCAGACAAATGCAATGAAAGAATATGAATAAAAATTCATCATATATATAAATATATAAAACTTTAGTGCTATAATGTAAAATTTTCAACGCGCATTATTAAAGTGCTTATTAAATCGAGCCTCCACTTCTCCCTCTGTACGCGCATACAGGCACTACCACTCGATGGAGGTATTCGCCACATTCGACATCATCGATTCGTCCGGCAGACGAGTGGCCGAGGGTCACAAGGCTTCCTTCTGCCTCGAGGACAACCAGTGCTTACCGGGAGTTAAGCCCAGGTGAGATCGTGCAATATAAGCGATGAATTACGCTTACACAAATATCCTTGTAATTTTCCCCAGTCGAATGAAAATCATTCCTGATGAGCGAAATTTCTTCTTTTTCTTTATCTTGTTCTTTTGAACCACAAATTCGAAACCTTGTATCGCCCAATGATTATTCATACGCGCGCATAACGTTTGCCCATGAATCCATTGCAGGTACAGGTGCGCGAATTACGGCGACCAGGGCATTTCCGTGAACTGCAGCGACATTTACAAGTACAACATCGACTGCCAGTGGGTCGACATATCCGAGCTCGCACCGGGCCCCTACACGTTCAAGGTAATTCATTCGTTTGGCGCGAGTAATTCCTCGCCCCTCCCCCTTCCCGCCCCCTTTCACCGTCCGCGCTACCCTCGGGCGACCGCGGCGACACTTAATTTCCGCCGGCGCGCGTCCAACGCGCTCGACGTATCGGGTTCATTTGCATTTTTCTCCCTTCGCCACGATTGATTTTCAAACGCGAGAATATTATGTATGTATTTATGTATGTATATATATATATATATATATATATATATATATATATATATATATATATGTATGTATATAACACGCGAGAAGTGCGACTGCATCCGGTGAACGATCCATTCGACATTAGCGCGCGTATAAGGCATTCTCCTCGTGTTAAATATTCACCGCGGCTCATCGATTCGTCGAATCGGCCGTGGGCGCGCGTTCGCGCTCGGATCGAACGTACGCGCAATGCCGGAGCTGCCGTGAATAATGGAGCTGTGCGAGGTTCGATCTGGACGCGGACGCGGACGCGAACGCCCGCGTTAAATCATTAATTTTGCGGTTGAAATCTGCCTGGGATCGAGGCGGGATTACCGCGGATCGAATCTCATCGTTGGACAATGCATTAAATCGAGCGAACCGATGATTTAGATCGTGTTAAGCGCGGCAATATACCAGCCATCCGTTCGTCGATGTTTACGATTTTAACGGCAGTTCGAGCAAAATAATAATAAAAGAAAAAAATGAATCTCAAACGGCTTTACTGAGCCAATGAAATTTTCGAAATTTGAACATTGAGAATGAAGAAACCATTGCGTATCGCGGATGCCTCGGTAAGAGGATCAGTGCTCGAACTATTAGTGTGCAGAAATTATGAATTTTACACTTGCCAGAAAAAGCGAGTAGGGGGATAAAAATTGGATTTTTTAACAGTAGCCAAACTTTACCGGCTTTATCGCGAATTTCTACAATTTATACTCGGCAGTTCTGCATTCGGCGATATCGCGACTAAACAAAATCGTAATAATGGAAGAAACTAAAAGGTACAGAACTACCCACACGCGATGCGTAGAGACAAAGTTTTGACAATTCAATCCTTCAATAGGACAATATATGATTGTATTTCGCGTTTCGTTCTTTTTTTTTTGTGGGAGGAACAAAAACTGAGATAACTAGCGAGCGATGAAAAGTAAAAAAAAATAACGCACACACATACGCAAAAAAGAAAACAAAGACTGGCTCATGAGATGAATGGCTTCTTTATGGTCCGGTGACCCACGCGTTTTCCACATTTCTTTAATTGGCACTCGGCCTCGTCGCTTGTCCCGCTGTCAATGTCGAATTTTTCACCCGCTGGAAAAGGATGTCCAATCTCGATTTCTCGTCCTCCCCATAAATTTTCTCGACAACCTCGACTATATTTCAACGTTATTCCATATGTGCTCGGGAGCGTCCCGCGTAGCGTTTCCCGTACCCTCAACCTCGTTCAAAGTTTTTTTTTTTTTCTTCTCTCCTTCGCCCCCAGTGGAAAAATCCGCGCGGGTTAACCCGGATTCTCCAGGAGTGCAAACATTTCTCAGCGCAGTCCGCCGACCTCGCGAAGGAGACACTCAATTCTGCCGCGTACGTGCGCTTAACGGTCTGTGCTCTATGAGGGACTTATATATATATATATATATATATATATATATATATATATATATATCAGCACTGTGTACATTCCTATCCTTCCTCCCCTACCACACAGAGCGACGTGTATATACAATCTCCATTTGAAATTTTCGCCCCGGCGTTACATTTCAAGGGGAGCTCATTTATAAAACTCTAAGCCAGTGTACAAATGGTAACGATGAAACTTTAACAAAAAGTTTTACATATTTTCGGGTCTGTGTAATTTATGAAAACAAGCAGGCGTTTACAAATGTTAACAGAATTATTTTCACGGTATTCGCCGGATAATAGTTTTATTTTATTTTACCGAAATGCCAAGGTATCTCTTGATCAGATCTTGTTTGATTATATTTCTTAATATAATTTACTTTTAAAGAGAAAAATTAACAATTTCACCAAATTTATATGACGTTTTATGGCTAGCGTCAGTTTATCAAATTAAAAATACGAAAAATAAATAACATCGCTTTTTCCAATTTACCGTACGGCAATTATTTATTATTATCGCACCCGTGGTACTTACGTCGTAATAATTTCAAGTTCCAAGCTCAACAATTGCGCGTTATCGAGCACATTAAATTGATAGGTATATGAAAAAGCGAGCGGGCAATCCCTCCGAAACCTCTCGCATACGCCGTAAATTTGCGTTCGAACTTGCGGATTCGCATCAGAGAGAGAGAGAGAGAGAAAGCGCGCCGAAAGTACAAAAATCAAGCAAAAAAAAAAAAAAAAAAAAAAAAAGCCACGAAGCACAATTCAAACGGCTGTTAAATAATGCGCGCCCACAGCGTCATCCGCGCGAGATCGAATCCAACGAAAGCTCCGGCCGAAAAGGGGCGCGAGTACTGAATTTTTCATCCAGGCGACGGGCGCTCGGAGATGGGGGGGCGAGGGTCGCGGCTCACCGCATAAATTTTACCGGCGGTGGAAAAATCGTTTAGAGGAGAGGAAAGGCAGACTTAAGACGCCCGTGCCCGAGGCGCAGCAACTCGAGGTAAAAGTGCACACGTATAGGTAAAAGTGTACATGTATGTATGTGTATATATACGCGTGTGCGCGCGCGCGCGCGTCTGTGTGTGTCGAAAAATAAAAAGATCGAGGGTGATTTTTCAGCAACCTCGAATTACCTCTCTTCTCGATTCTCCATTTACTCCTTTAGATTTTCTTGGGAGAGAAAGATAGAGAGAGAGAGAGAGAGAGAAAGTGGGCTTTTCTTCCCGGGCTCTGTGCAGCTTCCTATTGCCACGAAATTTACGCTGAACAGTAGCGACGCGTGAAATTCTCGACAATGCTCCTTGATGCTTAAATGTCTTATTGCTATATTATTATCATCATCTAGGTTCAATTAATTTCTGACAGATGTGTATTCTCATAGAAAGACAGATATTCCCGTAATTTATTAAAAGATCCATATTCTATACTTTAAGGAGGCATTGGTAATTCCTGCGCTCGCTGCATTCCTTGCGTCGAAACTCAATATCGTCGGAAACAAGAATCAGTATAAATATATTTATTCGACTTAATGAATATATTAACTAAAAGTTATTCTCGAATTAATTCTAACAAGTAAATTATTAAGCTATTATCATGCAATGCCGTTCTGGAGTAAAACTCGTATTGATCCGATACGAATCGGTGCTGATAACAATCAATGATCAGTGTATTGTTCTCGGGTTCACTGATTACGTATTCAGGGTTAAATTTCTAATATCCAATGGATCGACTATCGAATATTCACCCTGAAATTTATCGATTTCGATATACGAATCCAGATATGAAGAGGCCGAAATGCTAATTGACGATGAAGTGCGCGCTAATGAATTTCTAATTGATTTGTTTTCGAGCGGGGGTTTCGGAAAAAGTCAGCGACAATAGGAGATAAAATTGTATGATTATTTGAGACGTAAATTACGGATTGGATATTCAAACCAGGGCATTTCTAATTGATTATTTACTGAATAGTTTGATGAAACATTATTGAATATTGGTCCGATATAAAGGCACGGTTGATAAACACGAGTCATTTCTTAGCATAGAATTATAATGGGGAACTTGATGCTTAACAGCTGGAAATTTGGTAAAACAATTTTTTTTTTGGTAGTTTACGCGAAAATCATCAAAAGATCGTGTTTCATGAAAATTTTAAATAATTTTGAAAGTAATCATTCATTATTTACGGTACCAAAACATTTAAATCTACTTTCAAATGCAAGTTTCGTACGGAACGCCACTCGCGAAAATTCAAACGGAAGTTAATGTGTGTATATATATATATATACATATAATAATCTGTACGAGCGCATAGCGGATGGCATGGGAATATAATAAACATCTGCTCTGTTCTATTTCGAGATTTATACGGCGGCCTCGACCATTCGATGTTCTCAATATATAGCCTCGCAAACATTAACCGGGTAATGCGATGTTTAATTCGGCCGCGGCTCCGCAGAGATAATGCGTAACCGTGGATCGGGCGGGGATATAACGGGCGCGGGTAATAAGCGAACGATGCAGTACGGACGCCCAAAAAACAAGTTGCGCTGGAATGAGGCGCGTGGTTCGAGAGGCGAACGGGCGCACGCGTCCATTAGAACGGGATAACGATATGCGCGATAAGTATTTTTCTCTCTTTCCACCGACACTTCGTTTCTATGGCCACCTTCCCTGCTCTAGTAAATCCATGCAGCTATATATATATATATATATATATATATATATATATATATAACCAGGTGCAGTTTTCGAGCACAAAAGAAAATTAAGTAAAAAATTATTACGCACGATAAAAAAGATTATCGAGTAAATTTGATTATTTAACGACAAGCTATAATTTAAAAATAGAGTTAAAAAAAGTTCAACCACCCCATTGTGATATGATCCGTTGTTTGCGGTATGATACGTGATTTGATACGTAACATGATACGTTGTTTGTAACTCACAAAGAGATGACAGCGCGTTTACTAAAAATTTGACGACGATGTCCAAAAACGTACTATTTCCGTGTGTCAAGTACTTTTGACAGGAAGAAAAAAAATCGAAGCATATATAGAAGAAAATTAATTTAATTAATAGTCATTCGTTAATAATAAAGAGGATTGTACATTTGTGACCCGAGTATGTTTTCGTTGTACATTTTTCGACGCATAATACCAATTCACTTCTATTTCTGCCTTACCGTATTAGATATTTGAAGGGAAAAAAACATAATATAAGATCTTTCGAAATAAGATTTTCTTCAAACATCGAATTTTTAATCTAACCAAATTCCATGCCTAAAAATCTAAAAACGAGCTCCTCAAGCCTCAAACCCTAAATCTACAAAATTTCTATTCACGAGCAATCAATCCCCAACAAGCCCCAAGTCCATGCACCTCAAACTTGTGAGAACAGACTTCCCAAACCAATAAATCCACAGACTCCGTAATAATATTGAAACGTCTGCTGCACAAATTTGAAAATCGCGAACTTTTTATTTCTGAAACATTATGTAAAAAGGTAGCTATTAAAAATTTTATAAGTGCAGATTTGTAAATCAGAAAAGGCCACAACGTCGTTTTTTTTTATTTTAAGAAAATTAATTTTTTACTTATTTTCCATATTTTTTTTCTCGATCTCCCAACAGGATAGAAAAAACAAAACGTATTTGTAGTCCGATCGCATCGGCTTAATATTACTTTGCTCATTTCTTCTTCTTCTATTACCCCGTGTAATATACCATACCGCGATCTTAATTATCTTTCTAACACGGTAACATTATAGCTAATCGAAAAATACAGAGGTTCTTCTTCAAAATGGCTCTGTTCTTTCTTACTCTATGAAGTCTACACCCGCCACGTATATATATATATCTATAGACTCTGCACTGTATCGTCGCCGAGCGGAACTGCTCCCACGATATTATCGCTTCCATTTCCGACCGTACCGTCGACGTTAAATTAAAGCTAAATATCGCAGCGACGCTACACAGAAGCGCGGCCCGCGACCGCGAAGCGTCCGGACACCGCTCGATAATGACCACGTCCCGCCGCCTATACAGATACATATGCACATATATATATATATATATATATATATATATATATATATATATATATATATATACGCATACGCACTGGCAGATTCCCGATAATTAACGC